>OY755188.1:14378533-14504112 GCA_963576735.1 Bedellia somnulentella
GTGCCAGGTCTATTAGATGAGCACCAGAACGATGCCAAGTACGGAGTGCCAGAGTCCAAGTACACACCAGACAAAGGCCGCAAGTGCAGCAATGCGTCGTCTTCCTCCGCCGAGGAGTTCGGGACGCTGTACGGCGGCGAACACGCCTCTACTCCACCGGCGCCGCCGCTGACCAGATCCTTACAAGATCATTCTGGTGAGTGCTTTGTGTTGTGTATTTTTCATACTTATTATTTCGTACTGTGATATTCAAGATGTAATTTTATAAGTTGCTTGGTAGTAAAATCGGTATCTGCAGAAAAATATACACTTTTCCATAGAAAAATTAAAAAGCCTTTTCGTTGTGAGAAAAACTAATAGGTGCTGACTCGAAGTGGGTCGCCAGTAAATTAATTAAGTTAATTTAAAAAGTATTTACATAATAAATTAAAGTTAGAAATGAAAATGAAAATTAGATATACAATGAAGCTAGTAACTATTATTCCGAAAAAAATAAAAGCGTAAAAGTATATTATTATAATGCGGTTTTCCTAGCGGTAGTTATGAATTTCATCTATTTATTTCTATTCTTTACAATCATCAATTATCTCACCATCAAGAAAAGCAAAGGAGATAATATGTCACGTGATGCTGTTTGTAAGTGTTACTACTTATTTAGATGTTGGAGACAAAACATATTTTCTGTAAGGAAGCTAGCATGTACGAATCGTTATGAATATTTTCTGTTTTGTTTGCTGTTCGACATCACAAAAGTGCGTGATAGTGCTCCATTTTAAAAGAAATATTAATTTATATGTTTTCCGTTTTTTCATGCAATACGTAAAAAACTTATTTGATAAATTGGTCTTAAGATATGATTTTCTGTAACTTCTTTCATATAAATTTAATTGCATACATATATATACTCACGACGATAAATCCCTAGATGGGGTAGCCAGAGCTAAGGAATTAGAAATTCCTCAGCCACTTTTGGAAGTTGCGTGGCGAAAAGATGGTAAAATAAAGGTTGTTGGTGATGAGTCTCCAACCGCATCACCAAATAATAAATTTAATTATTGCTCATATTATACGGAAACATAGCCACAAATTTATAACGTCATAAATATTTTTTGCTAGAACATGTTTTGATATTATGGTTATAGATACAGTTGTTATCATTTTGCTATACAAAACAATAACTTTAACTGAACGAGCGATATAGTTGATGTGACAAATTTAAAATGAGAGTCAATGACATAGTAACTTCAAATTCCCTTTAAAGTTAACTAAAATCTAGTATACAAATAGAAAAATTAAAATATTTAAAAAAAGTAATATAAATCAAATATATTTTGGAATTACGCTTTTTGTTCATCGAAAGTTTTTGAGCAAGTATTTAGATGCTTAACGGAATACCGAACATAATCGCTGGCAACAAGACGACATTTAAATGAACTATTGTTTTAAATTATACATTCATGTGAATTACCTTCTGTGAAAATTAATTCACACATATGAGGTATCTGTCATGAATCTATATTAAACGAATACTAATAAAAACATACTTAATTAATATTTGTGTGATTGAGTAAATGAGCATTGAAAACATACTTAGTGAAATATAATTGCCCAGCCAAAACAAACCAGGCCAACTTTTCTCGCAGCTCGTTGCCAAATCTTACGTTGAAATTTCGGTCTAAATAATACCTTAAATCGGCGATATCGTCGATTTTCAAATCAAATCAAGACAAGACTTATCAAAAGTACCTATTAGAGCACTTCGGGATATTTCAAAAAGCAGTTATAATATAAGTTATCTAGTTATAACTTTAATAAAAGATAAACTGTAAATTAAATGGGAAATTTTTATGGTACCTGTATAAATTGTGATTATAAATAAATTAAATTTGTTATAAATAATTTAAAAAATACTTCAGGATTCGTTATAATCAGTTTGATGCGTGTTATTACACATATAAATTAAAAAATAAGTATTATCCTCTGTCTTTCACTTTCAACACGAGATTCATACAACATAAGTTGTAGACAAGATGATGGCAGTACTACTGATGGCGGTATTACCTGAACACCACAATTTAAATATGTTCAATCAATAGGCACATAACACGTAAAAACTCTATATTAATTTATACATTTATTTACTTTTACTTTTTAAATTACATCCTTATTGTACTAGTATCTTTTCCAATTCTTTAATCTCAAAAATAGTTTGAAGGAGTTTTGTAATCAGGTAGTAGAAAAGATATTAGATTATCAATTATGATTCGTTAATAATGGCTTTCCAGCAGCTTTCTTTTCATTTAAAAACCCTTAAAAGGCGGAAAGTGTTATCCCACCTCAAAACATACTTTTTTATTATTATTTTATAACTACTTCTTAAACAATGTTAGTAAAGTAAAGAAACAATAATAACAAGATTTATTGATCTAGTAAATCAATTAAAGTTACCAGGCATTAACCCTAAAAGGGTGTTTGCCTACCGTATGTTTTTGATGGGTATACTTAATAAACGTGATGACTCATTGTGGGTTCAAATATCAAGTGAAAACCTACCTAAATAACATAAAAACATGCGTATACTCGGGGCTGAAATCTTAAAATGGAGAGAGAGATAAAATGCTAGCAGCTTTTTAGGGTGTTCAGTGGGGAGAAGTCTGTAAAATATAGGTTGGTGACTACACCAACTAACACACAAGTAAGTGTTGGTGATGGGTCTAAAACCGCATCGCGCAAAAATCACCTCAAATGCCCACAAAAACCTTACTTGCGTCTTACGACAGCCAAAAAATAGGTTAGTACGGTTAGCAGCCACTCAGAGCTTATTATCCGGATATCTGAACTATCAGTATGTTTGCCATACTAATAGTTGGAATTAATTTAGTAAAAAAATATTTAAGGACGTATGTTATACTTGGAAAACTTTACCTACGATTGAACAATTATAAAGCGGGAAGATAGATAGATAACTCATTTATTCATGTTAACATAACACCATACAACCAAAGCAATAGTACACAAATATGAACAAAAAAAAGATATTAGTGCTATGGTAACACAAACTAGGTCAAAATTCAGTGCTAGTTATATCCAATAGGAAATACATTGGTTTCCAGTTAAGGCGTACATTACACAATAACCAATCAGTTAACAATGCTTAATAAAAAAGTTCTGTTTCTGCCATATACATACATACATACATATACTTACGCCATTAGTTCCCATTGGGGTAGGCAGAGATTATCGATCGCCACTACGTGCGATGCCATATAAGAACAAATAAACTAGAAAATAAATAAATAAATACACACGGACATTTTATACACAAATCAAGATCAATACAATAAATTACACACAATCACAACCAAACCAATGAAGGCATATAAGCTTGAAAGTTTGCTTTTGGAAAGTTGAGTGGGGAAAAGATGGTAAAACAAAGGTTTTTTGGTGATGGGTCTCCAACCGCAACGCCCAAAGATCCCTTAAAAGCCCCAATACCGTTAGTCGCTTCTTCCGTACACCCACCGGAAGAAATGGGGTAGTGCTATTCTAAGCCGGCACTGCACAGCCACAATCATTAACTACATAGTAATTGTAAAAATAATACTGTTTGTACTTGAACATACATACATACATACATATACTCACGGCTATAAATCCCTAGATGGGGTACTTGAAATTGTTAGAATAAATGTAATCAGACACCATTAATAGTAATTAACGATAATATGGATCTATCGCGCTTCTTCACTTCACTTTCAAAAGCGGGTAAAAATCTTTATATCCTTGCTTCCCTTTTTTAAAACTATTCCTTGATTTGTAGAGATGAGATGTAATATTTATATTAACTTACTTATACTCCCGCCCATTATTCCCATAAGGGTAGGCAGAGACTATCGATCGCCAATAAACTTACATTACAAATACTTTTGAGGGATCTTGTTTCCACTGCATTGACTGTACTCTCATGCCTCATTCGCCATGCCCAGCATTCACTTCCATTCCCTACCACCACACGCACCTTTTCAGACAACGACTGGGTCGACATTCTACATGGCTCCATATCCATAATCAACTCTCCTTTCAATATCTTCTTTATAAAACTAGCCTTCAACCTTTACTATCACTATCATCACAATCTAATCTAAGTCCCCAACATCATCACATCACAACTATATATATATATATATATATATATATATATATGTATATCCACACCAAAGCCTACCCTGCTAAGTCAATAAGTCAATAATTACCTTGGTAGACTAACGACTCCTATCGTGATAGTGACCGCGACCGACGGCTTTACGTACCCAACGAAGCATGGGAATATCTTGATTTTTCTTAACCTGAAGTATCTTATTTAACTGGGTAAATTTAGAGTTTGAGGTTTTTCAAGTGACTGTGAGTGATGTGGTTGAAGACCTACTACTAACCATCTTTTATTATATCATGTTTTTTTCCACTCAACTTCTAAAACTGGCCGAGTTAATATAAATTCCAATGAGTAGATAGAAGTAAGTAACGTCAATGGTCTAGTCAGTCAACAACATTCATCATCATCATCATCAGCCTATAGACGTCCTCTGCCTCCCCAATGATCTCCACAACGACAGGTCCTGTGCTGCCCTCATCCATCGGCTTCCCGCAACAACAACAATATTAACCTAAGCCAACTCATCAAATTAAACTATATACCTACATAGCTGTGTTGTGTCGGCTTAGAATAGCACTACCCCATTTCTATCCGTGGGTGATCGTAAGAGGCGACTAAAGGTATAGGGACTTTTTAAGTGAATTTTGGGCGATGTGGTTGGAGACCCATCACCAAAATTATTTGTTATTTCCGGCTTTTCCCCACTCAACTTCCAAAAGTGGCTAAGGAATATCTTATTCCAAAGCTCTGGCTACCCCTTTTAGGGATTTACAGCCGTGAGTATATGTATGTATGTACCTACATAGCACAAAGTCTGTCACATCAGTATGTAGTAATTACAATTCCAATTAGAGTAATATTGCAAACAATCGGCCGGGGGCCTACGTCATGAATACGAAATACCGTCGCTAACGACTCCCCGCCCCGCGTCCCCCGCGCGCGTGTCCCCCCCGCGCTCGCGCGGAATAACCAAGTAGCTAGGTATAGGGTTGGTATCTGTAGTTTTTGAAATTATGGGTTCGAAGATAGATGATGGGAGTTGAAAGATGTAAGATTATGGGTGGAAAGATTGATTTGTGTTGTTAGGATCGTATAATGTGGTGAGCGATAGTACCTATCTAAGTATAGAAAATGAGAACCTATGGCGTTAGGTCATTGTATTTAAACCAAGACAGATCTTACCAATGGCAGGAATAGTATGTTTATGTTCATTAATAAGATTTAGCAAGTTATCTAAAAACACACCTGGAACCTTTCATTCAAGTCAATTCAGTGCAGATCTGATTAACTATATTGGCCACTCCAAAAGCAGTACTGGTGGCAACCCTAGCTTATAGGTACGTATTGTGAAGTCAGCGTGAGATGCATTCGAAATTTGTCACTAAAACACTTTTTTGACTTTGATCAATTAGAGCAAAAGACATTTGTTGATATTTACGTTTTTAAGGTTTTATATTCGCGGATAGGAAACATATAAATACTCATATCTGTACAGCTAGTACAAGCGACTTTTTACCTTAGTATCGTATACTGTAACTCATTCTAACCGATATCGTGACGATAAAATAGCGCTCGTGTTAGGCCTCCTGTTATTAACTAATTAGGGGTAGCGGATAGTAGGTCTCTGGATTTTTATGAATGTAAACAATTATTACAGTTATGATTTTCCTACCTAACTACTCACGATCATATATTCCTGAACGGGTTGTCAGAGCCTCGAAATTAATAATTTCCCTTAGCCTTAGTCGCCTCTCACGTTTTTCGCGGGAAGAAATGGAACAGTGCTAGGTCAATACTAAACAGCGATGTTTTTCTCAGGAACCTTATATTTTTGTGTCTTTTAAATACGATACAGAAAGGAAAATCTGATTCATATTTTTTGTAAAATGTTACATAAAAGTATGTTTTGTAATGTTACACAAAGAAAATATTTTTTTTTATTATGATAATCGTAATTTCATATGTATAAAAAGTACCCTTAAAAAACCAAAGAGCTGTCTATTTGAATTGTTATCTTTATTATAAAATATTAACATGGTATTCTATTTACATTTAAGACTTTTTTTCTCAATGTAACACAATTTTAGGCGGTTATGATATGACAATGACCCAACAGAGCTTTTATATACACTGTAGTTACTATGGGAAGCTGCTGATATAATTTTCATATTTATATATTATAGGTCAATTTATTATAATACCTATGTATTAAAATTTTTGATTATGTTTTATTATTCATTAAAAAAATATAGCTTTTAGTTATGATATTTATTTTTAGCTATAATAGTACACAATTTGTTTTGAATTTACCACTTCATTTTCGGGAACCACCGGTTTTGCTTGAAAGAAAAACTCTTGGGCCTCGACTGTTTTCAGAGATTTCTTTCTATTACTTAAGTCTTTTTTATCTTCATTAAGTACTGTACTATTTTCAGTCGTAGACGTAGATTTATTATCCTTAATTTTGTTTCTTCTTTCAAGTTCATCATTAATTTTCTGCAATTCACCTATAAGTTTTTGAGCTTGTTCTCTATTGTTCGTTGGTCGGTTACCGTTTAAATTAAAGTTTCCAAAATTAGGTAATACATTAATGTTAGGATTTAAACCATTATTGTTCGGTTGTCTTATGTATCCGTTGTTAGGCATTGGGTTCCTGTTGTTTATTATGTTTAAAGAATCCAACAGACCTGCGTAAGTTTGCGAAATATCTGCAAATAAAAGTTTTTATTATTAGTGCAAAAGAAACCGTTGCAATTGTTTTGATTTACGATGTCATTGAGTTTTACGAATTTAAATGAAGGTAGAAAAATAATTATACAATGTAAATTTTTAACGAAAGCATTAGTATATATAAAAAAAAGTAGTTTGGGTTATGCATTGCTTACTTCGGAGAAATAAACGGTTATATGCACCAATATTCAGTCATCATTTAGAGTAAACTACATAGAGTAAATAGGATTACAAAGTCACGTGATGTTCAGAAGTATTAGTACCTCTGCCAACCCCTTCGGGGATATTCAGCGTGAACATTTATGTTTTGCTATGTAATAGGACTGTGAAACCGTAAACTTTATTCTTACTGTACATATTCCAACAAACATAAAACATACTTACAAAAACTTAATAAAATTAGAATGTTTCTATTTAATACGTAGTAATTCATTTTTCACACTTACGAGTATTGAACACACTAAAACACAACATTTACAAATGCGAGCCAAAGCAATATTAATAAATGTATACTTATATCAAATCACTATTAGTGATGATTCAAATTAACAATCACTTTCTAGACAATTAAATAATGATTAAAATAGATCAAAAAAAATTTATATTCTAATGTATTGCTTGTGCGCTAATAGTGTGCAATTTAGTATAATGTATTAGGCTTTTAAAAAAATAAATCAAGAATATATACATAAATAAACATACGGACATATTATAGTTAGCCCCAAACTAAGTTAAACTTGTATTATGTGATACTAAACTAACTGAAGATATATTTAATATTATATAATACACATGCAAATACCATTCAAGACTAAGAAACAAACATTTATGCTCATCACATAAATGTTGCTCTCAGCAGGGATCGAACCCGTAACCTCCAGACCGAGAAGCTAGTCACCAATCCACTCGGCCTCGTGGCGTCGTTTGACTGAATCTGATCAAGAATGTGGTTCAACTTTTATCATGAAGAGAAAATTAGCTCTCACCGTGGAATCACTAACATTGCAATACAACCGATAACTATAGAGTTATTATCATTCTCAGACTTATCAAATCCGGTCTATTAATCGCCTCACTTTTAGAATCCTGCCTTTTCAAAACATTTTCAATGTGTTGAAATATTCTGCCAACGTGGCTGTCCTCTCCTAACATCACCAATCATACCGTAAACTATTAACAATACAACTAGCAAATAATACATCCTCTTCAATCTATCCCGTCCAAATATTATTAACAATACACATAGCAAATAATGTTCCGGTATAGATACCGCCACAGTATAATGAGTGGCGCGTGGCGTGCGCGCACCTGTCCTCTTAGCGCTAATCCACCCCTTTACAACAATGGGTCAGCCGTTTTGACAGATGAGCATTTTGGTATAAATATACGGAATTAACCGCAAAGGAATGGGAAGCGTTTAAATTTAAGTAGCAGTAATATGTGTCGGATCCTTTTTTTGCATTTATGATTATACGATGTTTTTAAGTTTGCAAACATTCAAGAACCAAGTAAACGAGTTAATTTTAAAGTGTTTTATTAATGACATTCATGTGTAACTCGTAAGATTTGTAATTTGTAAAAAAACAGTTCAGTGCTAAGTTCAAAGAAAATATGCTGATTTTATAGAATATATTAACTTTGTTCTAAAGTCTCGGCAAATTTTCAGCAACCTTTCAAGTATAGTTGGTAAAATTATGTGAAGGGCACGTTATCATTATAATGCATTGCCATTTTTATTATTCTTCTTTAATTGTCAAATACGATAATTTATATTTTATGAAAAAATATTTAATTTGTAATTTACTAACGTCATGTTTAGCCAATAGACGATTAGTGCTTCTTCCAAAGATCTCCACAACAAGCTCATTCACTTTTTTCCCGCAGCCTTCTACATATTAGTCAGTCCACCTTATGGGAAACCTACCCTCACTGTTTCTTATAGTACGTGGCGGCCACTCCGTCGTCTTGGAGCACCAATAGTCGATATTGCGTGTAATTTACTTTCTCTAATTTCCGCTACGTAATTTACCCCGGTTCTTCTACGGATCTTCTCATTACGGATTCGATCAAGTAGTGAAAGTCTTAAAATAAACGTCTCCTTTGTACTTTGAGTGCCTCAAAGCCTTCTTTAAAACTTACTGCGAAGGCATGTCTCTATGTCTAGGCTTGGCTGACACAACTCAATGGTCTTTGTCTGCGGAATTGCTGGGGTTATGAAATGACACATCTTCTTGATCGTTGCGACCTCGAGGTGAATTTGGCATTAATTACTCTATTTATATGTATAAAGACCACATTATTGTATGGTGTTTTTGACAAACAATAACAAATTCATAAGATAGATAAAAAATTCGGTTCTAGAGATATCCATATCCAACGAGATCGTTCCAACATGACTTTCGTCCTATCCGGGTTCATTCCCATCTTAAAACTCTCTCTGATACACAAATGATATCATTGAACATTTTTCTTAGTCGCAGTGATTGATTGTTATTATTTTCATCTTTGAATCTAAGATGCGTATACCTATAGTATATATTATTTAGTAAAGTAACTAAATAATAGAGAAATAAATGTAGAGCACATTTAACTGAATTTCATTAAAATCTTTTCTAAGACTTAAATTAATAATAATGATGAAAACACATATAAAGCTAATAATAAGTATAAAATATGGCCTTTTTAAAAAAAGTTAACTTATTTATGAGTTATTTATGAGTAATAATCCCCACATGAGGAATTCATGTCAAAAAACATTAAAATAAAGTTAACTTTGTTACAAAAATGATGAATTTAGCTGGGAAAATATGTATTTTATATATACTGTACTTTACTATTTTATATCCATTGGATAATTTATAACCACTTATTCGTAAACATTTCAATCATATCTTATGTTCACGGCAACAGAGAGAGGCCTGAGTTTCCAAGACCAAAATTAAACATTCTTCAGTATTTTATTTTTAAATTGATAGGGTACAATTTGCCGTGTAGTGCCGGCTTAGAATGACGCTACCCCTTTCTACCCACGGGTGTCGTAAGAGGCGACTAAGGGTATTGGGGATTTTGGAGTTGAGTTGGAGACCCATCATCAAAAACCTTTATTTTACCATCTTTTCCCCACTCAACTTCCAAAAGTGCTTGTTTAAGTTGCTCTGGCTATCCCTTCTAGGGAAATATAGCCGTGACTTTATGTGTGTATGTATGTATGTACAATACTGTATAATAATTATATTTGGTGATGGACGTCAAACCACATCGCCCACTAAACAATTAATTAGAATCACATAAAAAAACCATCAAAATAACAAGTTTCCACATAGACATAACTATTTCATATTTTATAAGGTTTTCGAACGCATAAATACTCATATGAATACTTTGAAGTTGCTGTGTACTGTCGGCTTTGCTGTGTAGTGTCGGCTTAGAATAGCACTACCCCATTTCTTCCGGTGGGTGTACGTAAAAGGCGACTAACGGTATTGGGGCTTTTAAGGGATTTTTGGGCGATACGGTTGGAGACCCATCACCAAGAACCTTTATTTCACCATCTATTCCCCATGCACCTTCCAAAAGTGGCTGAGGAATTTCTAATTCCTTAGCTCTGGCTACCCCTTTCTTGGGATTTATAGCCGTGAGTATATGTATGTATGTATGTATGTATGAATACTTTGAAACGTCAAAATATTTTAGAATCAACAACCAGAGTAGTTTGCAAAAGTATATCCTTACAATGGCTATAAATGATGTATATCATTTTTTTTAGTGGCAAAGTAGGTAAAATTCTATACTCCAAAATAAATGTTGTACCATTAATATCCAGCATGTAAGTAAAATTTCGAATGTATAACCGATCTCACCCCACCGCGTTCGAATTAAACTTGAACGGCTCTCGACAGATGAATGAGAATGAAGGGCCACTCAATAAATGCATTTTCAATGAGTATTCACTCGACTTTTTGAAACATATTTAATGCAACTGTTTTGTACTTACTTATAAAAAGAATTGATTATCACACTCACATCTAAAATAAACTATGCTGACTTAACAGGTGGTCCCATTTTTTGAGGATAAGAGTGACAATTTATACTAGGATTTATCATCAAGAAAAAGTTTAGTCTAACATATTTCATTAAAAATATTGAAAGGATCCGCAAGATTATCAACTATATTGTCTTACAACTCAATATTTTTTGATTGAATGACAATTACCACTAACAGTTTTGGCACAAGAATATCATTGGAAGCTCTATAATTTTTGATACTACACCATTCAGCGTGATTATATAGAATTTGACTCTTCTGAATGTTGTAGCTTTTTATTGATTTAAATGTATTTGAATTTGTTTAGCTTTTTGGACTTTTTTCATTACAAAACACATAAATATCACTCATAATATTCGTAGTATACTTAGTAGTAGAGCCTGATTAATTTACTCAACGACGTAATTAAAACTTTATTATTTCACACAATAGAATCTCTCTTCAAAAATTTTTGAAATTATTTGTAACTAAACATTGACACGAAATAAAATCAAAATCACTTAAGCTCATACGTGTAAGTAAAGTTATCAATCGCATTTCGCTCTTACAGAATGCAACATAAAAGGGATTTGCGGGGTTCACCCCGATTAAAAATCTATTAAACTGGAACCCCAACATATGTAGTCGAACTCATCACCCCATTCACTGAGCTACAAGCGCAATACCACCACATGAGGTCATTTCTAACTGTGACATACAATGTATGAACTACGGGCGGCTAGCATTTTTTGAATCGAAAGTTGAAATATGTTATTTTTTAGATAAATTTTAGTAGGTTTCGAGAACTGTATAGTATTTTTCTTTACGTGTATAAGTGTTTATTGAATTACTGTTATATTAAAAAATATATTTTTCGGCTATTATAGACCACTGAGCAACAAAAAGTTTTTTATGGCTATATTGAACAACACTGGCTTTAAGCATTAAGGTGACATCCAATATCCTGCTGAACTAGGAATTTTCATTCGGGCATTATTGTCGTTTGATAAATAAATTTTGTCGGTACATTAATAGCTAAGGCTTCCTTATTCAAAAATACCACTAAAACAAACTTTAAATAAAAGTTGTAAATCAATGTAGCAGTTACAATAAAACAAACAAGTAAACACAGTAATTAAATTTTAAATTTAAATCAGTATAGTCATAATAAGTGCAAAATTAACAAAATAGAGGAAAAATGTCCAAAGCTTATAAAAAACCATAAAAAATCTATAAAATAAAACATCACATTCACCAAAACAAGACATTACCCAAACATATTGGCACCAGCTCTACACCCACCAACAAAACGCTACACGCGACACTATGCCACCCGACACCTCGTTCCCGCCACAGATGGTGCTTTTATGTCAATCGTCATAATTAGGGGATTACGACCCCCTAATGACATGTTACATTGAATCTAAGCGACGCCCCGGACAAATGTTCGCCTTTGTTCATCTTGGTACACTCCAAATACTGTGTACTCTTTGTTGCAATTTGCTGACATTACCGCAGTCAATGTTGATAACATCTTTTGAGGCAATTGCGATGGGTTTTCGGGTCTGGGGTATGTTTGTTACTGTTTGATTATTGCTATGGTAAGTAAAAGACAATAAATAAAAGATTCTTTGGACATGTTTAAAACTTTTTCAAGTCAATCATAAAAATAATAGAAGTAAATGCCTAATATTCATGTTAAATGCATGAATTCATGCATGGTAAGACATTGTTTACTAATGACAAGGTCTAATCACTCACGTCACAAATTCCTTTTAGAGTAGGCAGAGTCTATTAATTTACATTTATTAAGATCCCAACATATCTCTATTGCCTCCCTAATATTCGTTGCTCTTATGATAAAACCTTACTCAATTTTCATAATAACATAACATAAATGTTCACGCCGAATATCCCCGAAGGGGTTGGCAGAGGTACTAATACTTTTGAACATCACATGACTTTGTCACTTGGTGTTCAGAGTACCCACGTTTTGCATGGACAGTGTACTCACGTAATAGAGGGCACGCCTTTCGCCGTTTTGTACGAATACGCTGTCACATGACTAAGTACATTTTTATTAAATATAACATACTTACATTGACAGGTATATATATCCTAGAAATTTGTAAATTCGTTCGTGAAAATCAACATTTATACACTAAAAGAAAAGATATAGACACACCATACATACTGAGACACCCAAACAAATTGCAGATGCCGGTTACACGCCTACACATGCAGTCGTGTAACGCACACATAATGTCAATAAATGTTTACAACAAGTTGCCCAACAAACTCAAAAGAACTTAAAATGATAAATTTCCCCAACAGTTGAAAAAACTACTTATAAAAAAATGCTATTACTCGGTAAAAGAATTCTTAAACGACGAAACATTGAAATAAATTATATTTTATTAGACTTATTCGAATAGCCATTGACCAAATAAAAATGACATTATTAATATTTACTCAAAAAATAATAATATATATATATATATAATAAATAAAATATTTAGATTTGACATTTATAAAATTATTACTATGACATAAGTGGAATAAATCGTATTATTACTATGACTTGACATTTCTAATACTTACTATGATGGATATAATAAATAATTATTAATGACAGATTGATAAGATAATTGTTTAATCCTCTCTTCCATTTTGCTATACCCGACAGGGTCCATAAATACTAATGTAAATGATATAACAGCTGTATACAACTTTATGGATTGCAAAAATAAATGAAATGAAATGAAATACAACTCAGCCATGTGGGTTCCCTCACTATTAACAAGCATGATAAATAAACCACAAATATGTCTTTAGAAAAGACAAATTGATGTAGGCCCAACCCGGGGTTCGAACACTAGTCATTTACACGATAACCGGTGTTCTACCCATTGAGCTATCACGGTTGTTATCACGGGAGTTTCATAATAACATACAAATTAACAAAACTGAAAGTCAAATTCCACGATGAGAATAGTTGTAGTCTTTACCATTTACTCATAATTTTCTACCGATATTCCCAACTACTCGAACAGTTTTTCTTTTCGCCAAATGAACACCTCAAAAATTCCCTTTGACGACTTAATTACATCCGCTCTGAAATGTTGGTAAAAACGTCAAACCGAAAATATGGCTTCAAAGCTTCTAAAATACTGAAAAACGAGTAGAAAAAATACTCGACCTTTAAAACGTTAAAAGGCTCCGTTTACCGCGGACGCAAACACTTAGCTCTGCTGTTAATTAATAAGTAGCAGGAATACCGTCAAAGGGAATGTATGAATACTTGTCAGGCGGGCAACATTGCTTTTAAAAGTTCCCCTCTTAAATTTGAAACTCGGAGAAACCGAAGGTAAACTGATTATGTCGCCAATATGAGTTTTTGCTGAACGTTTACACTTTGCCTTTGACTATCCCAGTATGGAGCGCAATTAGAAAACAAACTCAACCTTTCCTAGAAGCTTTCAACAACGAAAAAATATTACTACCGGCTTTTAACGTGTTTTGGCTGTTTAAATATGAGTTTTTATTACGTTAAAAGACTTAAGAAGAGTTTTATTTTAGAAAGAAAGAAAGAAGAAAGAAAAAAGCTTTATTCAGTGCACAGGGAAATACACAACAAATAAAACGTAAAAATAAAACATAGTGTAACACAATAACAACAAAAAAAAAATAAGTAAAAAAAATAAATAAAAAAGAAGCCCTATGCAGTGAATTGGTCACTGGCTCAGCATGTTGCCACAGATGATGATGTCACCAACCGTGGCGCTTTTTGAATAAAACATGGTTTACATTACTGTAGGAACAAAATTACAACAATACTGCCTCTTCTAGGAAATTATGTAACCTTAAGTTTTAATTCTGAAACATCCTCAGTGAACTTTTAATAGTGACAAAAAATTACTTATTCTGAAACTATCTACTCTCTCACCCCTTTTTGTGATTATTGCTATATGTAAATCAACAACTAAAATGTTTATCCATTACTTATAATATTTATTATTATAAATTTGACAGATATATTTGAACCTATTTAGTTACAGTAACCTGCTTTGTGAGTTTTGTGACATCTTAAGTTACTGCCATACTACTCTTAGTTTAAGCCCTGGTATATTTATCTGGTAATTTATCATGGTTGCTAACGGTGAGGGAAAACATCGTGAGGAAACCCACATGGCTGAGTTGTACTTAGTCATGTGACAGCGTATTCGTACAAAACGGCGATAGGCCTGTCCCCTATCACGTGAGTACACTGTCTAAGCAAAACGTGGGTACCTTCTCTGGAAACTAGATGGCGCTTGCCATGTGAGTTCAGGAGTATCGGTACCTCTGCCAACCCCTTCGGGGATAAACGGCGTGAACGTTTATGTTATGTTATGTTATATTTATCTCCTTGCTTAAATCTAGTGTAAAATCGATGATTCCATGATGAAATAGAGCAGGGCATGGTCCGTTTAGTAGGCAGCAAACACTCGCAACGCAATTACAATTAAGAGCGAGGCGAGCTTCGAACTTGACCCAGGGACTGAAGATCGATCCTGTAAGCTACCCGATATGCTAATAAGACGAAGGTTCCTTTCAGAGGACGGACGGTTAGACCGGTTTATATAAACGGTTCGGTTCAACCTGTTTATTTAAACGGTTCGCTTCGTTATATGAAAATTCCGCGCGCACTTAATCGAATTTCGAACGCAACTACTTTTAATGTTACGTTGAATATGATTCCGTTTTGGTAGCTTTGAAAAAAAACTGTTTTTCATCAGTTTTCGCTTAATATAGCCATTAAGTAATCAACTTTACAATATATTCAAATTTGATTATGATTACGTAGTCATCTCTTTTTGTATTTAAGTAGTAATTAATGTAAAAAAAGTGTTGGTGAATGTGTTAATATAATTTATTTCATCAAAGCTATTTAAAAGACATTAGAAAACATGGCACAAACGCGGCGTCTCGTTACTCGCTGAGTGCAATAATTATACCTACCTACCAAAAGCTAGTACGCACGGTTACAATACAAGTCACAAAACATGATAATCCTTTTCTTGATTATTGAAAATTGAGTGTATTTCTACTTATGGATTAAAGACACAAAATGGTTTTAGTGGGGTGAATTAAATAACCTAATGACCAGACAATCAGTGTCAGAAAAGGGCTGAATGGCTGTGCATGATGCTGTTCTTGTTCATACGCTTATGTGTGGCAGCGAATGTTGGGTATGGCAGAAGAAGCATGAGAGCAGGGGAAAATAAAGTAGAGATTAGGTCTAATAAATAAAGAATAAATAAAGGAAAGAAAAATTTCGACACAGGCGGGATCGAAAAAAAAGAAAAAAAAAAGAAATTTTTCTTTCCTTTATTTATTCTTTATTTATTAGTAATAATCCCCACATGAGGTTTTCATGAACAAAAAGATTTAAATTAGAGATTAGGTCCCTCAGAAAAAAAATGTTGTGTGATCGAGTGAGAATTAGCGTGATTCGTAAAAAGTGCGGTGTGAAAAATGATGTTGTAAAAAATAAAAAGGAATGTTGAGATGGTCTGGGCACATAGAGGTGAATAATTATAATGAATTGGTGAAAGAGATCTATACAGCAAATGTGGTAGGTAATGTTCGTAGAGGTCAACCTCAGAGGACTCATTTGGACCAAATAGAGAATGTGTTTAAAAAGCATAAAAAGGCAGGTGCCCGAAATATGAAGAATGAAAAAGAGCATGTATGAAAAGATTGATGGATGTGAACGAAGCTAGAGAGGTTTCCTAGGATTGCACAAAGCGGCGATCGATAGTCTTTGCCTGCCCCATTGATAACTAACGGCGTGAGTATATGTATGTATCTATGGGGTTAATTATATTCTAAACTATCCTTTGATAATGTAACCATACTTATCTGCGATAACGAAGTCTAAGAATCTTTTCAAGATAAGTAAACATAAATTTTCAGCTCAAGATATCTTCAAAGTTAATCAAATCAGTGATCATATATTCGACCATCAAATTATGTTAACGTAGTCGCTAAGATACACCAAATTCTGTCACACATCCCATCCCACCATATGTCATAAACTAAAACCTCTCTATCTTCTACAGCTGAAGGAGCCTTCAAAAAGCTAAAGCCCGAGCCGGGCGGAGGCAGCTCGGGTGCCTCGTCGACGCTGTCCCCGGCGCTGGGGCCGCAGCACGCGGGGCACACCCCGACCACCGCCTCGTGCCCCACACCCGCCCGGCGACGGCATCGGACCACTTTTACACAGGTACGTTATACATACTTACATATACATACATACATATACTCACGGCTATAAATCCCTAGAAGAGGTAGCCAGAGCTAAGGAATTAAAAATACCACAGCCACTTTTGGAAAATTGAGTGGGGAAAAGATGGTAAAATAAAGGTTGTTGGTGATGGGTCTCCAACCGCATCGCCCAAAAATCCCTTAAAAGCCCCAATACCTTTAGTCGCCTCTTACGTACACCCATCGGTAGAAACGGGGTTGTGCTATTCTAAGCCGACACTACACAGCGTCATTAAATATGTACTCTCTATTTATTATATTCTTGATAGTACAACTCAAACGTGCATACCTGATATCCTCGAAGAAGTGGTAGAAGTAACAATACTTATTTATTTATTTATTTATTTATTCATACATGATAACCATCATTACAGGCACAGCCTAATGCAATGGCATCGGAAAACATAAAATCTTATAAAATACATTCATAATAAATTATTAACATTAATAAAAAATAACTAATTCTAATATATATTTCAAAATCACGTGACATTAATACTACCTGGTGTTCAGAGTACCCACGTTTCGCTTGGGCGGTGATATATAAAGATCTTATGCTAAATCGCCTCTGCACAGCCTAAGTCTCTAATGAGGGAGTTGAATTTATTCGGACTATGGTATTTTTTTACTCCTTCACGCTGGTCTAGTGCCGGTCGGGAGACTAACAACTACAATCGCAATAGTAGCCAGGAACGTCAGAAGTATGGGAATGGATGCTGCTTAAGAGGAAATATCGCTGTTATTTGTTCATAGAAATTAAGTGCTCTCTTTTCTGCCTGGATAATGCTAGTGTAAGGCTATGTATATGTATAACTTTTGATGAAAACTTATACCGCTTTTACAAATGCGTAAGTAATCTAATATATCTAGAAAAATAATAAGAAAGAAAGAAAGAAAGAGAAAGAGAGACATTTATTCGCTGCACAGATGAGCAAGAGTATGAGATGAGCATACAGTTAAACATAAGAAGAAAAAATAAAAGCTTTGACACAAACAATTGGAAAAAAAAACATGAAAAAATGTATAATAATAATAGAAAAAACAATGTAATACAGAACGTATTAGATAAAGATAGAAGAAGACAAAGATAGATAATAAAAAAGCTTTTTTTTTTAAATAACAACATTTGTTGACCATTTACATAGAAAGGTCTCTGCACAGCGAAACGGTGTTGACTCAGCATAACGTTGTATATAGTAAAAAACATACATATACTCACGGCTAGAAATCCCTAGAAGGGGTAGTCAGAATAAGAAATTCCTAAGCCACTTTTGGAAGTTGCATTGGGAAAAGATGGTAAATAAAGTTTGTTCGTGATGGGTCTCCAAATGCATCGCCCAAAACTCCTTAAAAGCCCCAATACCGTTAGTCGCCTCTTACGTTCACCCACCGGAAGAAATGGGGTAGTGCTATTCTAAGCCAGCACTACACGGTTTCTAAGCCGGCACTACACGGTTAATCAAATGTACATAGAACAGTAAAATTATAACGAAGAGCAAATTTACTTACGTTCACCCACCGGAAGAAATGGGGTAGTGCTAATCTAAGCCGACACTACACAGCAACTAAAAAAATAAATTTCATATAAATTTAAACGACAGATAACCTAGAAGCACTGGCGCAGTTTATGTAATGAAATAATAGTTCAATCAATTTAATTTTGGAGAAGCGATCAAGGGACTACAATAAATTGATTTTATGTACTTACCATAGGAGTTTTCGGTTCAAACTATAGTGGCTTCATCGCGCTCTACGCAGGGAAGCTTACAAGGAAGTTACTAATTCTCTGGACCTTACTTTGGTCTTTTGATTTTTGTATAATCAAGTTATTTAGTCTGCAACATCGTAACCAAAATGGGAAGCAACCGTGATAGCTCAATAGGTAGGACACCGGTTAACGTGCAAACGACTAGTCGATCCAATCCCAGGTCGGGCCTACACCAATCTGTCTTTTCTAAAGACATATATGTGGTTAATTTATCATGGTCGTTAACGGTGAGGTAAAACATCGTGAGGAAACCCACATGGCTGAGTTGTGCTTAGTCATGTGACAGTGTATTCGTAAAAAACGGTGATAAGCCTGCCCCCTATCACGTGAGTACACTGTCCATGCACAATATGGGTACTCTGAACACCAGGTGACAAAGTCACGTGATGTTCAGAAGTATTAGTACATCTGCCAACCCCTTCGGGGATATTCGGCGTGAACGTTTATGTTATGTTATGTTATATTGTTTATTTCCCAGGAACAATTAGCAGAATTAGAAGCAGCGTTCGCGAAGTCCCACTACCCGGACATCTACTGCCGCGAGGAGCTCGCCCGGACAACGAAACTTAATGAGGCTAGGATACAGGTGAGACTTGCTTTGATGTACATATACTCACGGCTATATAATCCTAGAAGGGGTAGCCAGAGCTTAGAAACTAGAAATTCCTCAGCCACTTTTGGAAAGTTGATTGGGGAAAAGATGGTAAAAAGAAGATTATTGGTGGTGGGTTTCCAACCGCATCGCCGAAAAATCTCTTAAAAGACCTAATACCGTTAGTCGCCTCTTACGTACACCCACCGGGAGAAATGAGGTAGTGTTATTCTAAGCCGACACTACACAGCGTATATACCTGATGTATAGCCGTGAAATTTTGCCAATACTGGCTTTTGTATTTGCAACATAACTTATGAATTCAGTGGTCTATTAGCAAAATTTTAAAGTTATTGTTGTTAAGATCAAATGTTACTAAAGTTATAAATAGACTTTAAATTGTAAAGTCTTCACAGGTTCGGTAAATAACAGGGACACACAGGTCGATATACAGACATATTTACACTTTTACAAACTTACGCATATGATAAAACTTTAGACATTTGGTTAAGAAACTGACAATCCTAAAAAAATTACGGCTATAGACAGATTTCGGAAAATCAAATTGAATTACTTCTGGTCCACCCGCGATTACCAATCTTGGCTTATTTTGTGTTTGTGCCCAATAACCCCCAGTTTTAGGTAAAAATGAACAGTGAATTTACCACGCAAAATATAAAAGCGTTAGAATCCCTGTCGAAGATTCAAATCACATATACATATTTCTACAAGAATCGTTAAAAGAGCAAACAAATTTCAGTCGATTAGATTTTGAAGATCAGGGAAAGTTTAAATATGAAATGAAATCATCATGATTGAATTTTTCCTTATTTCATTTATTAAATGAACTTCAACAACTGAAACAACCTTCATTAATTAACCATTTCTTAATAAGTCATATATATTTATTCATACAACTGAGTAAATTAGTTTAAACGGAAGACATTAACCAGGTGCCTCAATTTCCCAGTCGCTGTGATGAGGTTTTTCTCTAGTATTGAAAGTTAAACTTGCCTTTGCTCACTGACTTAATCCAAAAGAAGGTTTCGGAAACATCTATTCATAAGCCATTATTGGATGTTTGGGAAAGAAAATGTGGCCGCATATTCAATGATATATATAAATATATATATATATAAGTATATATGATAAATACTAAAAAAAACAATATGATCAGAGAAAACCTTTTAGGATTGCATTAAGATGTATACTACAAAATCACATGCAGCATTTCCATCAAAGTTTTTCTTATTCGATCCTTAGTTTCATGGTGTAAAATAAATAAACAGTTTTATTTGCAAAATTGTATTTTAAACAGTTTTAAAGTAGATAAAATTAAGAAAATGCAAAGAAAAACGGCAACTACTTTCAAAAAAAGGTTAAAGGATTCCGCTTCATCACACCGACCATCCCAGCACCCTAAACGGAGATTGGCCGAATAAAATGAAATACGAGCGACCACCCACGACGCGTCAGCAAAGTGAAAAACATCGGAACATATCGAGACAGCCGTGAGCTCCGCAGTGACTTGGAATTGTTGAAATATCAATGATGCGAATACTCCGATAATACAATTTAGAACGTAGGCTGGAGGCAGATTGAATTAAAGCGCCATCTGTCGTACGAATATGGCAGTGGATCGCGCCCCACGTAGATCTGTATCTCAGTTTTAAATTTGAAAAGTCCCCTGGGGCACTCTATTACTAGACCCGTCTCGACTACTTAACAATGCATTCGTCACTTGTGTCCTGTTTTGGGACTTACTAGCTTATGTTGGTGAAATATTGTATCCCGTTTGCTAGTTTAAGAAGGCATATAAAACACTTACTATCACCATCATAATAATTTGAAAGATGCCAATACTTTTTGATTGCAGAAAAGTTAGAGTTCGTTAACTTTATAAACATCTACATTATTGGTTTCTTATATGTTTATATAACATCAGAATGGTCTCTTAATAGCAATATCTTAGCAGTAAATATTTCAGTTTAACCACGGGATTCAAAATTCTTTGTTCTTATATTTAAAATGAAAAGAACTTTATCTTGTAAGTACATTGACGCAAAGAGCACTTACTCAGTTAATAATATATTATTCAGTACAGCGCTTCAACAGCAACAAATTACTCGTTTCTTTCATGAACAATATGTGATGTGACTAAGTTCAAATTAAGAAATGAAAGGTTCGTGGAAATGTCATTAGATCGGCGACTTTTACGTTCTGTCGCTAAAAGCTTGTAAAAGAGACGTACAAGAAACCGTATGTGTGTAGACGTCGTATATATGTGTTGGTGTACGCGCTTCGTAGGAGGCTATTAACATTTAGGCGACGCTACATAAGAATGTAAACGTTAAAGACGACCGGAGACGAGAACACCCTCCTTCGAGAGGAAATTTCGATATAAAAATAGGTGGAGACGGGGGCGGTGCGGGGCGCGGGGCGGGCGCCCCCGAGGCATTGCAATCCCATCAAATGGATCCGTAACGAAGTTAGCCGCTCATCCTCCCCGCGCGCTCCACATTGTCTCTACCCTCAAATGAATTCTACAATTGGAAATAAGAAAATGTTTTGTTGAATCCTTGTGCTTTTTCAGTTTAAAGGAAGACCGTTTGCCTCGGGTAATTCGCTTCGAGAAAATACTTATTCAGTTGAACGTTTTAGAAGGGATCTTTATTACACAATTACAGTTTGATCGTACTCACTCGGAATCGAAATGTTTGGACACGTTTTCTGCAAAATGAAAAGCTTCGAACACTCTGGCTAAAAATAAATAGTATTTGTAGTGACTATTTTGAGATAAATGTAACAATAAAAATATATTTTTGGTAATAATACTCTATTAAAATTGAGTTGATGAAAATGTGCCAGGCATGGTTTGGCGCATGTTATTGGATAATAGATTCTGATGATCAACAACACCCCACCCGTCCCCATGACCCCGTCTTATGGGCATATTTTGGGCACTATTATATTAAACTGTGAGGGAATTCAACAGTGAAAAAACTGAACGTTATTATAATTGTAAACTAGAAACTTGTTTAAGTCTAGTTTAGTTTTTTATAATAGCGTCAAAAACCACTGTTTTAATTTCTCTGATCTTGTTCACCTCTATTTTAGTATCGAAAGGTATCCAATCACTAAAATTTAAAAAATATGTATAATATTTTACTGTGACGTGAAATAAAAGGATTTCTAAGTAAAAGCTGTAATGTGCTTTAACATTTGAAAATCTTATCAACGCCAATCCAAAAAAAACTCTCTTGTTTCCTAAATCACAGGCATTCAACTGTACCTACGTATGCATCAAGTCATTGTATCTTCGCCGATCACGGATCGAAGTGGACGTGTACATACGCAGCACTTAATAGTTATATACGGGGTGTATCTGTTTATTTATACGGAGGGTGCGTAGGTCCGCCCCTGGGCGGGTGCCATCCCTCTCTAATCAGCTCTAATCACCATATCAAACGACGTACGCTCATTTTGTTGACAACACAGATTAGCGCCGCCTGTCGCTACAGCCCTTTTTGCAACCGCTCATTAAAACAATAGAAGCTGTGATTCTTTGTTTGGTTACAGGCATACATTTATATGTATATACGAAGTTACATGTGTATCTCACATGTATATATTCATGGTTTTGCGAGTAGAATATTAATAAAGGAATGTTTTACTGTTTAATCTTACTTAAATATGTGGGATTTTTTACGGTAATTTGGATCACATGCCTCTTACAAATCTGTAATAAATTTAGTAAAAATTACACCAATTTGTTGACAACAAATTTATCTATTTCACATCTCTTAAAAAGCAACCAAAATCGTGCAATAGTATATCTATGTAAAACAACCGCATTTTGGTCTCGAAATATGGTTTCGGGAGCTAACTTTTCCACGCAACAAAATTTTGCAATATATGAATATTTTGGTCTAATTCCATTCAGGAAAATATAAGCCATTTTATCTTTGGTGATTTAGCTTTATTTGGATGATGTAGATAAAAACACTCGAAGCACATTTTTATGAAATAATACGTATATTTGGTTGCTAATAAATTAAATCTTATCCAAAATACCTCTGAAATTAATGGTCGACCCCATGATTTCCATTGGTGGTATTTTAACTCATTTGTGTAAAGAATAACATAACATAACATAACATAAACGTTCACGCCGCATATCCCCGAAGGGGTTGGCAGAGGTACTAATACTTCTGAACATCAAGTGACTTTGTCACCTGGTGTTCAGAGTACCCACGTTTTGCATGGACAGTGTACTCACGTGATAGGGGGCAGGCCTATCGCCGTTTTGTACGAATACACTGTCACATGACTAAGTACAACTCAGCCATGTGGGTTTCCTCACGATGTTTTCCCTCACCGTTAACAACCACGATAAATTAACCACACATATGTCTTTTAAAAAGACAAATTGGTGTAGGCCCGACCCAGGATTTGAACACTAGTCGTTTGCACGACAACCGAGTGTTCTACCCACTGGGCTATCACGGTTGCTAAAGAATAACAGCGTCATAATAGGTTTTTCCGTCCAAGCTGTTATAAATACAATTTCTTTATCGCAATTTGGCATTATTGTTTGGAAACTTGTGTTATATGATAGTTAGAGATGCGTTTCTGCAGTTTCATATTGGGTGCATTGAATTAATGCGGAATAAAAATCGGTAGATGATGAAAATGGTAACTATAGAAATAACTTGAGATTTTGAAACTTTCGAGGATTATTTAACAGACTATATCTTGAATTTTTGAATACTTTATAATTTGTTTGTAGGCTTCCGTTCCAAAAAGGTAAATCGGACTATCAGTATTTGACCGACAGACGGTTATATAACAGGCTTTCCTGTTGACTATAAAAACTGAAAATGCATTTTAATATGTAATAAAAAAAACTTGATCCAAAGTTAGAAGTTTCTCCCGCAAAATGTAGGATTTAAATGTTAACTGACATCTAGACACACAGTTTTATTATTTTAAAATGTTTTGTCGCAAAGCTATGCAGTATTGGCTTATAAAAGCACTACCTTGTTTTCTTCCTGTGAGTGTCATAAGAGATATGTTAGAGCGTTAGAGGGAAGGCTATCATAAACTATACTTTATTTCTATTAAATAAAGAATAAAATAAAGAAAAGGAAAATTTCGACACAGGCGGAATCGAACCCGCGACCTTCGGGTATACGCCCCCGTTTGCCCCGAAAAGGTTCGATTCCCGCCTGTGTCGAAATTTTCCTTTCCTTTATTTTATTCTTTATTTTATAGTAATAATCCCCACATGAGGTTTTCATGAACAAAAAGATTTAAAATAATACTTTATTTCACAATCTTTTCAAAATTATTTGAGTATTTTTAATTCTGTAGCTTTGGCTTCACCTTTCTGAGACTAGCTTCGACGCAAACTAGCTTCCACTCGCAATCCAAGGTTTGTTTTATCCAACTTCCAATCCTAACACAAATCATTGTTTCAGGTATGGTTTCAAAACCGCCGAGCGAAGTACCGGAAGCAAGAGAAGCAACTGCAGAAAGCGCTGGCTCCGACGGTGTTGCCAGGCTGCAACGGCATGATGAGGAATATCCAAGGATACCGGGGTTACCAGCCTTACCCGCATCCTAACACTATCAACAGATATCCACAGGTTTGTTCCATTAAGATCCGTCTCTATAATATATACGATGTCCGTGGCTTAGTTGAAATATGACTAACTTATGAGTCTGGCGTTTACGGGCCTAAATCCCACTAAAGGAGGTTTCTTAGGCTTTGGTGCTCATACTAATAAATAAAGGAAAGAAAAATTTCGACACAGGCGGGAATCGAACCCGCAACCTCGGGTACACGCCCCGACGCTTTGCCAATTGAGCCACCGTGTCAATGGCTGCCAGCGCGAAATTCTTCTATCCTTTATTTCTTTCCTTTATTTATTAGTAATAATCCCCACATGAGGTTTTCATGAACAAAAAGATTTAAATTTGGTGGTTATTTTAAATGTATAACTTCGAGTTACTATCCCATAACACAAGTCCATTCGAACTTGCTACCGTGATCATTGCATTAATGGCTATAGTTAATTATAGGGTGATAGGCCTGCCCCCTATCACGTGAGTACACTGTCCAAGCAAATCGTGGGTACTCTGAACACCAGGTGACGATGTCACGTGACACCTCTGCTAACCCCTTTGGGGATAACGGTGTGAACGCTTGAGTCGTGTGTTAATTCTTTATGTTGAAGGTACTGTTTATATCTTATAACCATACATCGGGGTTTTCGGTGCGGGAATGATTTAAGAAAGAGTAGAGATAAACAGATAGGTTAGTCTGGAAAAGTATCATATTATGCCTAATGAATACCTACCTCTCTGCGACAGTTTGCATATATATTCGAGTGTATATGCGACAGCTCATAATATACACTCTCATTCATTTATATAACTTTGAAGTTTTAGTAGTTGTTACGGTGTTCAGAATAAACTATTAATATTTTTTCTATATTTGGAACGGTTAATCTGCGACGTCTTGCAGTAAATATACATTCTGTTTTAAGACAATACCTACTCTTTGGCTAACGTCAACCATTCCCGCACCGAAAACCCCAACATATCCTTATGACACAAAATTGGCTGCTTACTTAACCATAAATCAAAGGCTAAACCCTGCATCCGTGTTTCTTTTGTATGACTTAAAAGTTGTGGTTGACAATCAGTTAATTTGATGCTATTGAAATTAATATTATGTAGAAATAAATAGTTTTAAATGCAAATCATCCCGCATGCAATCGTCTATTAATGAAAAAGACGAAGCGTTTTGATCAACTATTTATTATTGCCGAAAATAATAGGTTTTCAATTCAATAAACTAAACAAGTTGACTTGGGACTAACAAAAGTTTTGGCATTGTAAGTCGTCATGACTCTATTTACACGTATTTATTAATCAATGCGGTGGCTGACCATCATACACACGGGCCCTAGTTAAATAATGAAACTCGACGCCATTATTATAATATATATTTTTAGTTTTCTAACAATACGCTGTATTTCCACACACACACAATCACACTATCACTTTTGTACTTAGAAATCATTAGACACACGGCAACAATGACTTGCAGAATATTATGTTGTTAACCTTATATAAACCTCAATATAATGTATGTAGGTACTTTTCTTTATCGCCACATATTTTCCAAAAAGCTGAACTCAAATTCACAACGAATGGATAAGTTAAGAAAATAAATTAGACTCAAATAACCTACGCAATATGGGTCTCAAAATTGTTAATCGCTGTGTCCCAAATATACTTCTGTTTTATTTTAGTTATAATTACTTACCTGCAGTAATCTTCTAAACTAACCTTGTTATATTTTCGGTTATTTATACTATTTAGTAAAGCTACCATCTTTTCCCCACTCAACTTCCAAAAGTGGCTGAGAAATTTCTAATTTCTTAGCTCTGGCTACCCCTTTTAGGGATTTATAGCCGTGAGTATATGTATGTATGTTAGTAAAGCCGTGTTTTTATATATTAATATTAAAATTAACCAGACAAATAATACGCCACAACACAATTATATATGCAGCCTGGGGTTAATTGAAATGGCCGCAAAATAATCACCTCTGCCGCCGCCATTAACATAACATAACTAAAAATCACTATTTTAAAGTGCCATTTCATTATTGGCCTGTTGCATGCACTAATGTATTTTATGTGGGTGAGTATTTATGATTTATGATGGAAAATATAGTCATATTATAAGCTAAGGTGATTATTTGTGGTTCTACACAATTCAATGTTTGATGACACAATAGCAAAGCGTAGATGTGATGAAGTGCATTAATGTGGTTTGAAACTCATTAATAATTATATACATATTAATATAGGTACATACATAACATATACTCACGGCTACAAATCCCTAGAAGGGATAGCCAGAGCTAAGGAATCAAAAATTCCTCGTGGGGAAAAGATGGTAAAATAAAGGTTGTTGGTGATGGGTCTCCAACCGCATCGCCCAAAAATCCCTTTAAAAGCCCCAATACCGTTAGTCGCCTCTTACGTACACCTACCGGAAGAAATGGGGTAGTGCTGTTCTAAGCCGACACTACACAGCAAATATAGGTACATATTACGGCTATATGTCCTAAAAGGGGTTGCGAGCTACTGAATTGGGATTTCTCAACCACTTACGGAAATCTCGATTTGCTATTTCTCAATAAATAGTTTCATGGTTAGTAGTCAAGATTGATGCGCCCGAAGGTGATAGGTTCGTCCCAACTGAAGCAATTTATTCTAGTAAGGGATGTATCTAATATATTAACTTTATTATTGTTTTCGCATCAATAATAATTATTGAATCTATATAGATACGTTCTGTGTATGACTTCCAACTTTAGTTGCCGCATTCCTAGTCCACAGTAATAACATACATACATCATACACATAGTCAAGGCTATAAATCCCTAAAGGGGTAGCGAGAGTTTCAGAATAATAAATTTGTATCTCATACGACAATTTCCACACACTTGTATTTCCACACATTTACTTATTATTACATTGATTGCCAAAAAAAAAGTTAGCGACGTAAAAAGTGTCATTATGAGCAAAAAGTACTCACATGAAAATACATACCATATTTATGCTATGTATACTTAAGCTATTTAGCTAGCACATTTCTAGCCATTTTCTAAAACTATTTCCTTGTCTCTAAAATACTATACTTGTGCAACTGTGTTAATATTCCTGCCTTTTCGATTGCAAAGTTTCAAATCAGGCCAGAACTGCCTTGGGCCACTTGCAGAGTCATCGTCCAAAGTGGTTTGAATTGCATTTAACAGAATGTTGATTACTTCGACTCTTAGCTTTGATTTGTCATAGATATTCACTATTCCAGGGATTGTCCTAAAACTACCTTTATAAAAATACACATACAATTTATTTGATGAATACGAATGTTTGCGTCTTAGTCTTAAATCTTATTAAAATGAAAATTGTATATTATTAAATATAACATAACATAACATAACATAAACGTTCACGCCGAATATCCCCGAAGGGGTTGGCAGAGGTACTAATACTTCTGAACATCACGTGACTTTGTCACCTGGTATTCAGAGTACCCACGTTTTGAATGGACAGTGTACTCACGTGATAGGGGGCAGGCCTATCGCCGTTTTGTACGAATACACTGTCACATGACTAAGTACAACTCAACCATGTGGGTTTCCTCACGATGTTTTCCCTCACCGTTAACAACCATGATAAATTAACCACACATATGTCTTTAGAAAAGACAAATTGGTGTAGGCCCGACCCAGGATTTGAACACTAGTCGTTTGCACGATAACCGAGTGTTCTACCCACTAAATATATCGGCAAGTTATCCTATCACAAGTGTTATGACTGTATTTCAATAGGGTCTAACTTGGTGTGGCCAAATTAAATATGGCCGTACTCATTTGTTTATTAGTATTTGAGTTAAGTTATAATATTGTGAGTGTACTCCGCAGGAATTTTATATTAAACAAGTATTTTGTCCTCAGCACCACGGCAGCTACGAAGAGCTCCAAAAGGATATATTCTCATTATCTCAGATGGGAGGAGGCTCATATCCCATGCCGCAAGGTTTCTCCATGGGGCACAGCGCCAACATGAGCGCTGTCGGGATGAGGCAGGATACAATGGGTTAGTATTAAATATTGATCTTATTTACTACTTTTAGATTAGTACTGAAAGACATTTGGTACAATAATTGGAATACGTATAGGGCTCCTGCTGCAAAACCACTAACTTCTGGTCTGTTGTAAACATAGTACTTAGGTAATTAATATTTCTGGTGCACATTCCGATTGGATTTTCTTAAACTAAATAAACAGTATACTGAAAGTACATTTTAAAAGTACACTATGAATAATAAGTTCTGAAATAAATGTGAGAACATCATTTTGAAGCGCGTAAAAAACCGGTATTATAGCTAACTCAAAAAGGCGTTTACCATAGCGCAAAGTAGTTATTTAGGTATTACAATAATGGTCTAGACTGAAAAGGCTCATCGAAATAGAGGTTGCCGCCAACTTCCATCAACTTTCTATTAAATCCGTCAAGGCAATTAAAAAGTTGTGAGAAGACGCGCCGCTGGTGATCGGCCCTCATAGAAATATTCCTTTGAATAATGAGAAAACTTGTGCTTCGCCCTACATAGCCACCGGAACATCTGTTCAACTCTAAATAGAAATTAAATTGAATTTTTTCAACACTTCCTTCTCAGTTTGATATTACTTTTTGCTTCTTAGAAAATTAGTGGATAGAAAGTCTTTGTCTTGAAAGAATAACTGATGTTCGATACGGAACATTTTGATGGTGGCAATGTTGCAATCGATAGGTTGTATGTTATCGTTTATATGTATATAATATTAACATGCGATGGAAATACTTTGGATGAAGTTTGGTATCTCCAATCAGTAGGTACATTCAATTTGATAGACGGAGGAGAATTTGAATCGATACTTTTTAGTGCTTGAAGGATTACTCTTTGTTTAGAGCTACCAAGTTGTAGCGCAATGTTATAATATTAATTGGTTTACGCGCGCTAGGAATAAATATGTTATCTATGTAAAAATGCTTTAAACGAATATATTAATACCTAATCTATAATATATTAGTATCTAATCCCACTTATGAATGATCTATGACGAGTATATTTATAAATGAAATCAATTTATTGATATCGATCTGCGTTACTGTACATGAGACAAACTGACGAAACCTATAACCAAAAAGACCAAATAATCATATCTTTTTGTTACTATTACCTTGAATTTTCCCAAATCCGTCAAACAGATAAAAACTGAAGCGTGATAAATCGCAATATTCGTAGGCGACATTCCTGCGTAGCAAAAAACGAGCGAGTAATAGAGGCGAGGCATCGTAGCGTAGATATTCTAATAAGAAAATTTCCACTACATTTACGGTGGCGGGTGTCTCCGCGGGCGTCTTGGCAAATATCTTATTTCCTGCGGCGAGATTGCATCTTGAGAAAACGGGAGGGTCGATTTGGTTCCTCACTATTCGCTTCCCGACCCTCTTACTTATACTATACATATATAATCGTTATGTGTATACGATACGACTTTTACTCGGTTTTCGCTCAATATTATCAGGAATTTATGCAGGTTGTAACGATCAATCACTAATAAATGCGTTATAACATTAATTCAATACACTTAAGTGATGATTTAAATATTCAGGTTTAACTATATTGAACGAGGATAACTAATAAGGCCTCTATATTCAATCATCCAGATACATGAATGTAGATTATTTTGACTCGATTTGAAATACTACTGTTAATGTTAAGATTGCCGTACGCGTGCAGTATTTGTTTTACAGGATGACGAGCATTTTTGTTTACTTTATTAATTGATCTGTCTCCGTCAGTGCAATAAATTTACCCAAGTAAGCTGGTTGTTGAAACCATCTTACCGCCACTTGCCGTGCAACCTCAATAACTTAAGTGTAGCCACATCTTTGCTGCTACATTTCATAATAAACACTCTATCGTTTACAAACCGTTTATTTATAAATGAAATACATACATACATATGCTCACACCATTAGTTCCAATTATAGTAGGCAGACGCCCGATTTCTGAATTGAGTATTCAAGCTGAGAACAACTTAAGTATAGTTTTGTCTCATTCAGTTGTTAAGATTTCAATGCGACAGAACGATACTTAAGCTTAAACATAGCTTTATTGACTAAATTACATTACATTTTTAAATTACCATTTCAGTTCCCAAATAAATATATTTTCATTTTATTAATCATATTTTCATTTGCTAGGTATGAGTGCCGAAGACGAATGGTACAACAAGTCCCTGTCCGCCCTCCGGATGAACAGCGGGCACCACGCGAACCTGGCGGCCGCGCCCATGCTGCAGTACCAGACCTAATCGCTGCTCCACGGCGCTGACTACGCGCCGGCGCCGGCGCACGACTACACTACGCCTTGAACGTAGCATTAGACTACGGTTTCTCGTAGACGTTCGGTTATGCACTTTTTTTGTATTAGGTTTAGATTGTTGTTGTTTTCACTTTGTTTTTGGTTTATCAGTTTTGTTTATAAAAGAATCTGCACTAGTAGCATGAGATTTGTGAGAGCTCATATGTCATATGGGAAGTGAGAAACTGACAGATTGCTCATACAAATAATCTCACTTCTCACAAGACATACTCGCTCTCACACTCTTATGCTACAGGGAATTATTTCATTACAATATTCGTTGTGCATATAAGAACTGTTTCGCTAAGCGTGTCGTGTGCAGATATGGTATGTATGAATATCTTAATACGATAAAATCATTAAGTATAGCATTTCTTATTTGTGGTTACAAATAAGGATTATTTAAGAGAAATTTTGTTCGCGATTTCACATTCAATCGTGTGATGCTAGTCATAATGTTGTACAGCCATTTTAAATCAATTTTACATGTAAGTACATATATTTCTTATTGTTGTATTAAATTGAGACTTCATGAACCTACTCCGCAAAATTTGATTTTTTAATATCTTATTGCCATGTCTAACTTTATTTCTTAAACAAAATCGCGAGTTTTGTTTGCAACTTTAAGGAATACATGAAATAATCAGCAATTTTAATTTGTATAACTAAATTTCATATTACAGTTAAATATAACACTTATTATATTGTTATCCTTTTTACTAAAACTAACAATAGCAAATACTGTCCTTTTTTATTTTGCATTTTATAATTCCTGATCCTCTTATCAGAACTACCTTAACCTCTAAGCAAATAATGATGATTTTCAAAATTATGTTTTTGTATCTTGATTTTTTTAAATATTACTTAAATCTCAGCAAAGAAATTGTAAGAAGTTTATAAGAATCTGTAAAAAAATAAATTGGAACAAAGTAAAAACTTCCTTCGAACCCGCTTATTTTAAACGATTCTTGTCTTAAAAAGCAATTTAACATACCTGTGTATACGCTGGGTACATTTCATGCTCAGTTAAGACATATTCGGTAACTAAAGTCATCTAATTTTTTTAACGTACATACATATACTCACGGCTATAATTCCCCAGAAGGGGTACCCAGAGCCAAGGAATTATAAATTCCTCAACCACTTTTGGAAGTTGAGTGGGGAAAAGGCGGTAAAATAAAGGTTTTCGGTGATGGGTCTCCAACCGCATCGCCCAAAAATCCAATAAAAAGCCCCAATACCCTTATTGGCCTCTTACGACACCCGTGGGTAGAAAGGAGTAGCGTCATTCTAAGCCGGCACTACACGGCAACTTTTTTAACGTATGAAACCAAATCAACTTTTTTCTTACTTACAAATTTTACTAAACAAGATCTTTCTCATTATTTTCTGGAAAAGTCAACAAGCGATATTATAATTTCGATTTCAGTTCCTACCGTTAATATGTTTAATTCGTGTTTGTTGTAAATAATCATTAATTTTGCATGATATTTTAGAATGTTGTCAGCTCAACGATGTAACGTATTTATAAGAATCGTCTAGTCAATGTAAAATTTAATGGCCAAAGAGTTTTAGTTCATTCTCATGTTGTATTTTTTACCTCGATCAATTTAATTTATATGAATTATTTTTTGTATAGTTGTATTGAATAACTTTTCTATTTTAGCAGTAACAAATACATTTTAAATACATTTTTTAGTTCAAAATTTCATATTTTATTAGAACCAGTTCCTAGGTTCAATACCTATTTAAATTAGCAGGATACACAAATGCTCTGAAGCATTATAGCGAGGGTTAATTATAGTGGGCATTACACGACAAAGTAAAAAAGTACGGTTGCAAGCGAATGTGTAGTATGTAATGTCACAAAGTATGTAGCAAATTCAGTGTGAAGCCAATACACACTGAGCCCGCCGGGCCGCCGACATAACCCGGCGGCACGACCCCGCGGCCTGTATGGAAAAAATATGTCTTGTACTAAAACTAGACCGCCGACAATAAGACATAAATGTCGGCGGCCCGGCGGGCTCAGTGTGTATTGTGCTTAAGTAAGCTTATCACACTACACGTTTACTTGCTACCTTAATCTTCATAAAATCGTCGTGTAATGCCCACTTTACACATGAGACATGAGATTTGTTTTATTTGTAATAGTAAAAATGACCCAATCACCCTAAAATATTGAAATACTTCATCAACAAAGACTGTTAATAGTCGACGTAATAGATTGGTCAAATTGTGCATTTTTTGTAAATATACTGTTAAGAAAACTTGTCTTAATAAAGAAAACGTGTAAAATTTATTAAATTGTCAAAATCATAATATTTTTTTATTTTAATTTTACCTACCTTGATAATTTTAACAAAAATAGAAGTGTATTACAATATAGTTTTGATTATACTTCTGCCTTAAAAAGGAAAATATCTCGAAAATACTTCCGTCGGTTATAGCTATAGATGCTTGCGGGAAATGTTCCGAATATTTTGGAAACTTTCCGAAGTATTCCGAAACTTTCTACTATTTTAAAATTGTAGATGTACTTAATAACACGACTACTACTAGCCACTTGGATGAAGAGTAAGGAAATATTGCAAAATAAAGGTTGTTCGTGTTTGGTCTTCAACCGCTTTGCCTGAAAATCATTTAAATGCCCCAAAACCCTTACTCGCTTCATACGTTTATCCACGGGCGGAAATAGTGTGCCGACTAACATATTTAGCTAAGACATTTGTGTGGTAAATTTTTCATGTTTGTTAACGATGAGGGAAAATATGGTGAGGAAACCCACGTGGCCAAGTTGTACTTAATCGAGTGACAGTGTATTCATACAAAAACGGTGGAAGGCTTGCCTCCTATCACGTAAGTGCAATGCGTAAGCAAAACGTGGATAATCAGTATGTACAACCATATGTAAGGTGTAAGTGTAAAATGTAAGAGGCTGCATTTGTAAGATTTTATGTTTTAACTAAAGACTCTGATTTCAGTCATGTCTTTACTCCCGAGTTCCTTTACTGAATTATATTATGTAGGTTGTGGCATGTAATTACCGACATAGCACAAAGAAAAAGTTAGCCCCTAGAAAAGTGAAAGTTAATGGTTTGTGGTAAGAGGATTAAAGGGAGTTGTGGTACTAGCTCGACTTTCTGAAGAACTATAATTAGAATTCATCTTATAAATGTAGCCCTCAGCGGGATCAGACTCCACGATCTCCGGACCCAGAACCTAGTCACATACTAACGAGAACACGGACGTAGTCATGAAATACCAGCTATTCCCAGTAGTCTTACTAGATAGTCTTACCAGTAGAACTAATGGGAACTTTTTTCCCAATAGTCTTACCGAAAGTAAGACTTTGTCTATGTCATTTTTCTCATTAGTCTTACTGACCCAATTTTTTCTAAACATTGGCCTTGTATCTATTAGACATAGACAGGACCTTATTACATACACTTGATGGTAATATTCAGTTTTGCTGTTATTTATATGAAATGTCTATTTTTAGACACGCTTTTGTAAATGAGATAAAGGTTTTTTTTAAATACTTACAAACTTTTAATGTTTTTTGACATGAATTCCTCATGTGGGGATTATTACTCATAAATAAAAGATGTTTGGCAGAGCGACGGGGGCGTATACCCGAAGGTCGCGGGTTCGAACCCCGCCAGTGTCGAAATTTTTCTTTCCTTTAATAACATCTTTTATTTATGAGTACTTACAAACTGTAGTTACATTCAACTTTCAATTGAAGTACTAGGAGCACATAAGTTACAAATTGTTTTGTCTTATAAACGCCCTTTAATGCGAAAATCCGTACAAATATTTTTCTACTGTTTAATGATCGCAACTTTTTTTTTTCGGTCGGCGCGCTTTTTCAATGAATCACGTTAGTAAGACAATATTTACAGTTTGCGTAGTCTTCCCACAATACCGAGGACTTGGTCAAGGCCGCGGGAAGCCGATGGACGAGGACAGCACAGACCCAGTCGTTGTGGAGATCTTTGGGGGAACTCTATGGCCCCTGTGGATGTCTCTTGGCTGTTGATGATTTAATTAAAGTCATTATTTGTTTGTAGAAACAAACTTGAAGATATTTTTGTATAAAAATAGTTACCTTTTTTATTTATGCTGCTTTTATATTTATGAAACCCCGGTACTTTGTTAAAGTTATTTTACGTCTTGACGACTGCGTTGTGGTCGAAGATATATATCGAAATTATTTACTTCATGAGAAATACACCTCAATTAAATATTATGGAAAAGGGAATCAGCCAATTTAATCTATCTAATCTATAAAAAAAATTATCATACATTTAAAGTCTAGGAGGAGATATGTCTATTAGTCTTATTTAGTCTATATAAAAGTTGGAATATTTAGATGTAGCAAAGAGTTTTGATTCGTGGGTAAGACTACTGGGTGTTTTTTTTCCCAGTAGTCTTACTAGTAAGTCTATTGGGACAAAAAATCCCAATAGTCCTTCTGGTAAGACTATCTAGTCTAGTAGTCCTACTCTACTGGGAATAGCCGCTAAAATACATACATTCATATACTCACGGATATAAATCCCAAGAAGGGGTAGCCAGAGCTGAGGAATTATAAATGCCTCAGCCACTTTTGGAAGGTGCGTGGGGAATAGATGGTGAAATAAAGGTTCTTGTTGATGGGTCTCCAACCGCATCGCCCAAAAATCCCTTAAAAAGCCCCAATACCGTTAGTCGCCTCTTACGTACACCCACCGGAAGAAATAGGGTAGTGCTATTCTAAACCGACACTACACAGCAAATAAATAAAGCTATGAAATAAAGTATTTAAAAAAGTAAAAAAGTTCAATTTGGTGAGAAAAGTAAAGTATTAGCGACCCAATTAAAACATCTCTCAACAATAAAAAACCAACATCTCAATCAACAATTTAATACAACAAACCAAATCACAATTCACATAATAATTTCCACTCAGGAACACATATCAAAGTTTCACTAAGAACTATTCCTGTAGCTACATCTGAAGCATATCAAATTAGTACTTAGTATTCACGCTAGGTGTCGCACCTGGGACATTCCTCTTCAAAGCCGTAAGCCGGTTGGGCATACTGTGGATTCACTATCTCGTATCGACGAATGTAGTTTGCTAGAGAATTCATTGTTATCGAATCACCCTTGATGTTTCGCCATTTTTCTAGAGCTTTTGCTAACTCTTCTGAGCCTTGGCCGCATTCCTGGTTTAAAAGTAAATGATCAACGATTAATATAGAAGTACCTAATTTGTTAGACGAAAGTGCCATGAATTGAAGCTACGAAATCTTATTCCATAATAATTCTATAATCACACGACGACTCTTTGATTGTAGTTAGTGTTTTATCGATTTTAAAAAGAAAGATGTTTCGTTTTGGTTCTGATTTGGTTAAAAAATAAGGAAAAAAATTCAGAAATCTCCAAGTTTTTTTGTCAGTGTCCATAGTGCAATATTGAGACATAATTTGAGTATATCTTGGAAAGGTTAAAAAAGAGCACAAAACTTAAAACTGATAACTTACAACATCGTTACATTTGGTTTCGCTGCAAGAACTCTCATACACTGTACTTATTGAGGCCCGAACTGATTCTGGCACTTTTTCTTCCTGTAGAATGTGATTAATTAAACAAATTATTATAATATAACATAACATAAACGTTCACGCAGAATATTACCGAAGGGGTTGGCAGAGGTACTAATACTTCTGAACATCACGTGACTTTGTCACCTGGTGTTCAGAGTACCCACGTTTTGCATGGACAGTGTACTCACGTGTTAGGGAGCAGGCCTATCGCCATTTTGTACGAATACACTGTCACATGACTAAGTACAACTCAGCCATGTGGGTTTCCTCACGATGTTTTCCCTCACCGTTAACAACCATGATAAATTAACCACACATATGTCTATAGAAAAGACAAACGATAACCGAGTGTTCTACCCACTGGGCTATCACGGTTGTTATTTGACGGTTTAAATTATTACTGAAAACTATTTAATATTCAATTTGTTAGATAGGTGTAGAACTATTTATAAAATCACGCCTTCGTCTATTTAGAAGAAGAAGAAGAAGAATTAATGTTTATTTGGTTATTAACACAAGACAATGACAAATATATATAAAAAAAAAATCATTACCAAAAAGGCCTTGACTCAGCACTCGTATGGCGAGTATATACTCATCATACGCTGATTTTCAGTCAAAGCCCTGAAAATATTTATTTAATTATATCCGTATATTTATTCATTTATTCATCTACTTAAAGTCATTTTGTGGTTAATTAATCTACATCACTGACCTCCATTATTCTATATAAGTAAGCTGGACTAATGATACGTACTCGTATTAAAATGACAGCCACTTATTGTGCCGATTTGAAGCGCCCCCAATGCGGGGGAAAGAAACTAAATCTGACGTAAACTGCAAAATGCAAATATATCTATGGTTTTTATAAACAACAATATTCAATAGTTTAAATCTTTTTGTTCATGAAAACCTCATGTGGGGATTAATACTAATAAATAAAGAATAAATAGAGAAAAGAAAAATTTTTGTCCCGCCTGTGTCGAAATTTTTCTTTCCTTTATTTATTCTTTATTTATTAGTAATATTCAATAGTGCTGTGAACCAGCTGTGAAATCAGTTTCGATAAAACTTACCGATATAGGACGTAAAGTGCCTATAGACAAATTGTGAAACAAAGAAAACCTTGTAATTTACAGGCATGAAGCTACTAACTAAACAGAAGAGCGTACTTACAAAAATATGGTAAACAAAAATGCAATTTATTACCATGCTATAAAGTTAATTATCTTTTAAAGACTGTCAAGCAGAGAAACGTCCTAGAACGAGAGCCGTGTGAGAGAGAAGTGTGTCCCGCCCGCACGGTTGCCAGTCGAGATTAAGTTCAAAGAAAAATAAATTAAACTTATTTATAGGGAGTATTTTATAAAAAGCAGGTTATTAACTGTTCCTTTTTTGTATTTTATTTTAATTATTATTGTCGCCTATCGATTTGGAGATAAATAATTGGTTAAGTTTGGCAAAAGGGATATTAATATTTGTCACGGGTATCCCCATCGAAACAAGATAAATGTGGTGTCCACAATTTATCATCTGTTTGAGTGTTTTGGAGCTTTTAACATTTAATAGTGATAAATATGGGTTCATGTTATGAAACAATAAATAAAATAACCTGTATCTATATCTGTATCTGAATTTGGTTTTGCTCAAAAAGTGGCGGAGGAAATTTTAATTCTCAAGCACTGGCTACCCATTTTTTTATAATCTATTAATTAAGAATAAATATGTATAAAAAACACGTTGATTTACCAAAAACAATGTATATAAGTGTAAATATAAGTGTTTTTATAATATATTTTTTTATAATGTATGTATGTAAATATAACTAATAAATAAAGGATAAATAAAGGAAAGAAAAATTTCGACACAGGTGGGGATCGAACCCGCGACCTCGGGTATACGCCCCCGTCGCTCTGCCAATTGAGCTACCGTGTCAAAGGCTGCGAGCGCATCAGGTCCCCACATGAGGTTTTCATGAACAAAAACATTCAAAATATGTAAATATAAGTGTTTTTGTATCCTTTAGACTCTAAAGTTTAGAGGAACTCTTATTAAAACACCAACAGATGGTCACCCTACTTAAAACGAGACACAGTTAGCTAGTTAGCCATCCTTTTTCAGGACACTTTAGGTCGCCAGAGCGCGTTCCTGTTTAAATTATACTTCCATGTTTACAGGTTTCCAACTGAAAATGTCAGTCTGGAATTATGGCTGAAAAGTATTAATAAGTCTAGTTCACGTCCGAAAGAATATAATTACATATGCTCAAAACACTTGTCCGACGACTGTTTTATTTAGAATAAGCATGCACTTTGAAAAATTGAAAAACTTTGTTTTTACATAACATAACCTAAACGTTCACATGCCGGATATCCCCGAAGGGGTTGGCAGAGGTACTAATACATCTGAACATCACGTGACTTTGTCACCTGGTGTTCAGATAACCTACGTTTTTGTTTACTTTGTTTTTGTTTGTACTTAATATGATAAATAATAAAATTATGTTTATTTTTCATAGAATTTCTGATTCCTTAGCTCTGGCTACCCCTTCTAGGGATTTATAACCGTGAGTATATGTATGTATGTATGTATGTATTTTCTATAAATACCTCACCGAATCTATTGTTTGTATTGTCATGGGCAAGTAAAACGCGTAGCAGCTCATTACGTTCTAAAGTTGAAGTTTCATTTTTATAGCAAAAAACGTTCCCCATTTATGGTTGGATCTTGCTAGCTAGTCATACACGACCCACATTCCCCGGCTTCGGCTTATCCTACGATTACTCAATCCTTGTTTAGTCGCGTGGTATTAGCGATCAATAGAATTAGTTTAGACATAAGCCATGATTTATGCATTAAGATTATTATGATCCATTCCTTTAAATGAGCTTATATGTTCTATCTTACCGTCCCATCCTTTCATTAGTTCCTTTCCCACCCACTGCTGCCGTAAGCGCCAAAATGGCGAAAATCAAATTGCCTCAATATTTCACGGCCTATAATTGGTCCCGCGTACTTATATAGTATAATGGAGGTCAGTGATCTACGTAGTTAGCGCAAAGGGAAAACATCGAGAGGAACATGGCTCAGTTGTACTTAGTCATGTGACAGTGTATTCGTAAAAAAACGGCTATAAGTCTGCCCTCTATCACGTGATTATACTGTCCAAGAAAAACGTTGATACTCTGAACAATAGTTAGGAGAAACAAGTTACGTGATGTTTAGAAGTGTAAGTAACTCTGCCAGTCCTCGGGGATTATATCTTCTATATAATAAAAATGGATCACTAAATGTGTTGCTAAGCGCAAAACTCGAAAACGGCTAGACCGATTCGATTGATTCTTTTTGTGACGTGTTACTTGAAACATGGAGAAGGTTATTAGTTTTAAAAAAATGGAAAAGTTATGTGGATAATATTAAAAAAACTAATTTTTCCTCATTGCATGACAGACACCATCAGCGGGTCGGCTAAATATGGCAATTTGATGACATCTATCAAGTAATAAATGACGAATAATGAGGTTTTCATGAACAAAAAGATTTAAATTATCTATCAAGTAAACGTAAATCTTTGACACAACGAAGTATGTCGGGTCAGTTTGTATATATGTTACGGCTAATAGCCGAAGTGCGGCTGCACCTAGGTTTAGCCAGCTAGTCACATTTAGGTTGGTTAGCTTAGGTTAGGTTAGTATAAAACGAGCGAGCGAAGCGCAGCGGAGCGAGCACTCTTAAATGCATAATCTGTATTTTAAATATATGGAAAATGTTTTATAGAAATAGTATTATTCTTATTCAATATTTTCAACATAACATAAGGCTGCACCTAGTTTTAGCCGGCTAAACCTAGGTGCAGCCGCACTTCGGCTATTAGCCGTAATATATATATATATATATATATATATATATATATATATACACACATATATATATATATATGTGTGTGTGTATGTCTCACCGTATCATGCGCCTCGATATCGAACAGCGTGTCCTGAAACTGATCTTGGAACAACGCCAGCATCCACGGCTGGGAGAAATATTCGTATAGGTCGTCTATCAGGCCGTTCTGGAAATTTATTGGGGTTAGAATTTTACAATTATACAAAATGTTTTTACTATAACAAGTCAAAATAACGGTTTTACATAGAAACAAATTGTTTTAAAGCGAAATAAGTATTAGCAGCCTTGCATACACAGAAATGTTGCATTTTCAAATTAGGCTAATGTGATTGTTTTCCGTTATTGCTCCAGATTTCTTATTTGTGATAATTACCTGCTTATATTCACGGCTAAAAAGGAGTAGACAAGCTTCTGAATAAGAATTTATTGTGTAAGTTTTGTTGGATAACGATTATAATATATATATTTAATGGATCTCCAGCCGCATCGCCAAACCATCTCTTAAAAAGCATACCCTATATCGCCTCGTAAGACACACTAAAAAACATAACATAATAACATAACATAAACATAAACGTTCACGCCGAATATCCCCGAAGGGGTTGGCAGAGGTACTAATACTTATGAACATCACGTGACTTTGTCACCTGGTGTTCAGAGTACCCACGTTTTGCATGGACAGTGTACTCACGTGATAGGGGGCAGGCCTATCGCCGTTTTGTACGAAAACATTGTCACATGACTGAGTACAACTCAGCCATGTGGGTTTCCTCACGATGTTTTCCCTCACCGTTAACAACCGTGATAAATTAACCACACATATGTCTTTAGAAAAGACAAATTGGTGTAGGCCCGATCCAGGATTTGAACACTAGTCGTTTGCACGATAACCGAGTGTTCTACCCACTGGGCTATCACGGTTGCGGACACTAAAAAAAGTGGGTTCATATTCTCTGAATACTCACATTATACCTCGTAAGCAGGTTATCAAAGAAACTCTCATGTTTAGCATACAAGTTGATCAGCACTTCAGACTGGAACGGTTTCTTCGACAGACACGTGACGGACTCGACGCAGTGGAGAGAGTTTAGTTGCAGCTTGAAATAGTTGCCTTCTTTGTCTGTTAGTAGAGTGTGGCCCTGTAATGTTGAGTCATTAGGATATTTTGTATGTGAATTGATATGGGTATTGAAATTAAACTATTATTATGTTTTCAGTAAAGTTTATTTTATATGATGCAGTAGAGACGAGGTCCCACAAAAAAGTTTGTAATACCTTACATTACTTATATGATCGTGTGAGAAATGACGTGACGTGAATAGTGCGGTGTGAAAGATAGTATTATAAAAAAATAGGAATGTTGAGATGGTTTGGGCACATAGAGAGGATGGATGACAGTAAATTGGTGAAAGAGATCTATAGAGTCATTGTGGTAGATAATGTCAGTAGAAGACCTCGGAGGACACATTTGGACCAAACAGAGTGTGCTCAAAAGGCTGGTGTCCTGAGTATGAAGAATAGAAGAGCATGTATGAAAAGATTAATTAAGGTGAACAAAACTAGAAGAGGCTTGCCAGAATCGTACAAAGTGGCGATCGATAGTCCTGCCTACCCTAATGGGAACTAACGGGCCGTGAGTATATGTATGTATTTCTATTTTATATAATAATATCTAAACAAGCAGAACACGTATGCAAATAGTTGTTATTATTTAGAGGTTTAGATCTTGACGCTTTTATGAATTTACGACGAAATTTTATTTTTATATTTTATTACGACACTGTGAAGGTTGCGGGAAACTGATAGATCAAGACAGCAAATAAAGAAGCAAATATTGAAGGGAAGACTTATGTCCAGCAATTGCCATCTACCACCTAAATGATGAAAATGAACTAGTGAAATCCTGAAACACGTTATTCACACAAATACAAACCTGGTTAGGCAAAGCCATAAAAACCTCCATCGGAATATCAGCGCCAGGTTTCCGCAGTCGCATGTAGTAGTACGGGCCCGGCAGCGTCGCCCACTGCACCAGCGGAGCGTAGAACTTGTATGTCGGATTCCATCTGAATTTATTGACTGTTTTGTTATATATTGTATAGTACATATATACACAACATAAACGTTCACGCCGAATATCCCCGAAGGGGTTGGCAGAGATACTAATACTTCTGAACATCACGTGACTTTGTCACCTGGTGTTCAGAGTACCCACGTTTTGCATGGACCGTGTACCCACGTGATAGGGGGCAGGCCTATCGCCGTTTTGTACGAATACATTGTCACATGACTAAGTGCAACTAAGCCATATGGGTTTCCTCACGATGTTTTCCCTCACCGTTAACAATCATGATAAATTAACCACACTTATGTCTTTAGAAAAGACAAATTGTTGTAGGCCCGACCTGGGATTTGAACACTAGTCACTTGCACATAAACCGGTGTACTACCCACTGAGCTATCACGTCCTCTTATACATACCTATATATTACATATATATATGCTGATGCCATTAGTTCCCATTGGGGTTGGCAGAGACTATCGATCGCCACTTTGTACGATCCTACTATCGTACCTCTCTAGCGTCGTTTATATCCATCAATCTTCTCATATTTTGATTCATTTCATTCAGTTCATCTCATTTCAATACGAATAAGAAAAGAAAGAAAAGTTATTTATTTGCTATTAAAGGCACAAAAATTAACAAAATACACCCAACAAGTAATAATACAAAAAAGGGAAAAAGCTACAGATGTACACAAAAAAAAATAGGAACAGAGTTTGAACACAAAAAAAATTAGGAACACAAATGAAAAAAATCCGTCTTTCGAGAAATCCGTTGTCCCAGATTTAGAGGCTAGTTTCTAAATCGACAAATCGCGAGTTCTATCCCTTCTATAGGCAACATTATTATAAGGTGAATAAGTATGTTTATTTCTTAATATTTGATGTAAAGGCCGTGTAGTGTCGGCTTAGAATAACACTACCCCATTTCTACCCGTTGGTGATCGTAAGAGGCGATTAAGGGTGTAGGGGCTGTTTAAGTGATTTTTGGGCGATGTGGTTGGAGACTAGAGAATATGCCGTGTAGTGCCGGCTTAGAATGTCGCTACCCCTTTCTACCCACGGGTGTCGTAAGAGGCGACTAAGGGTATTGGGGCTTTTTATTGGATTTTTGGGCGATGCGGTTGGAACTCATCACCAAAAACCTTTATTTTACCATCTTTTCCCCACTCAACTTCCAAAAGTGGCTGAGGAATATATAATTCCTTAGCTCTGGTTACCCCTTCTAGGGAAATATAGCCGTGAGTATATGTATGTATGTATGGTTGGAGACCCGTCACCAAAAATATTTATTACTAGTGGATCGGCCCAGCTTCGCACGGGTAGCGTTGTTTTTTTAAATATCTGAGTTTTCTTTCTTCAGTCACTGCTCAAGCATTGTGAAATTTAGCGCAATGTTTTCAATTTATTTAATTTATAGCACTCCCTAAACAGTGTAGTTTGGTGATTTTGAATGCGCTTTTATGAACGGTTCAGTATTTCCGTTTAATAGCAAATTTTGGAATAAAACGCTATGAAGTATTTATAACAATCAAAAAAAGAAATCATTACGTTATGTAGGGTGCAACTACTGGCGCCATCTAGTATGTTATATGTAAATTAGTAAAGATTTGGTTTTGGTCACGGGCGCGATGGCTTATTTTATGTATAATTTCGGTGTTTCTCTACCGACTTCTATGATTCTTTTTTAATTGAATACGTTACCTTTTTTAAATTAGGGATGAGTGAGAGGTTTACAAACGTAAGAGTAAACAAATATAATCAGAATGTTCCGAACTGCTAAGCTATCAGGAGTTACATATGTTATTGTGAGTTAACCATAAGAGATAGACATATGCTGTTGTAAGAAATTTTTAGACAATTTTATGCAGAGTATTTCCATCATACATGATTTCTATGTAACTTTAACCATTAAGGCTGCACACGCGACGGAAGCTTAAAAATTTGTGCAACTTCTCCCGTTTTCCCAAAAATACCCAAATTTCCCCTTTAGTACTCTGCTAAAAAGTATACTATAACCTGCCCAGGAGTATGAACAATAATAGTACCAAGTTTCGTTAAAATCCGTCGCGTAGTTTTTGTTTCCATAAGGCACATACAAACCGACAGACAGACAAAAATTTTACTGATTGCATTTTTGGCATCAGTATCGATCCCTAATGACCCCCTGATAGTTATTCTGAAAATATATTTCATGTACAGAATTGACCTTTCTACAGATTTATTATAAGTATAGATTACTCTATCTTTTCCCCATTCAATTACCAAAAGTGGCTGAGGAATTTCTCATTCCAAAGCTCTGGCTACCCCGATTAGTAAAAGTAAAAGAACTCAATTTATGAAAAAAAAAATTTGAAAGTGGAAAGTGGAAGTAGCAGAGCCAGAGTTTTAGAATCAAATCTGTCTACGTCAAATTTTTGGGCTAATCTCTAAAACGGTAGGATTGTTGGGGCAGGCATTTCACAGGCAGAAAACAGAAAACAGTTAATTATGCGCAGTTTTTGTTCATTGCTTTTTTTTACTCCTAACGTGTAATCTGGGGTGGATTGCTTGTGTTTAATATACATGAAATAGTAACATGATATATCAATTACCTTCTCGGATGTTTAAGACCCCGCTGACTGTCGCTTGAAGGATACGCAAGAGTCTGCCAGGATTGCTTCGATATATTTAAAGAGGATCCAATGAAACTGAAAATTTACCATTACAGGTATTAGTAATATATTTGACAAAACACATGTTCATTGGCATTTTTTACACGTTCAGCATTAAGTTAAATAAGCAGAATGTTAATGATTCGAATCCCGAAGCGTGAAAATATTAAAATACCATAATCCAGTTTGTTATGAAAAAATGAATAAGCAAAACTAAGATGATACCGCGCCTTGGCAAGGGCACATTAAGGAATTCGTTACAGCCACGTTCATGGTACATACCTATAATCACGGCTTTTAATCCTTAAAATAAATAGCCAGGGCTTCAGAATTTGAAATACTTCAGCCACTTTTGTAAAGGGCTTCCAAATCCCACTTTCATGTTCTTTAACCACAACCACGCCCAAAAATGGATGAGGGCTATTCTAATGCTAAGCATACAATACACATCATATCGTTCACGCCGAATATCCCCGAAGGGGTTGGCAGAGGTACTAATACTTCTGAACATCACGTGACGTGTTTTCCCTCACCGTTAACAACCATGATAAATTAACCACACATATGCCTTTAGAAAAGACAAATTGGTGTAGGCCCGACCCGGGATTTGAACACTAGTCGCTTACACGTTAACCGGTGTTCTACCCATTGAGCTATCACGTCGTCGTATCATATCATGATGGTTGTTTTTAACCAACAAACAACTGACAACCAGGGCTGTACCAGCAGCTAGGTGGACTAAGCCAGGGTAAGTATTTAGCCCTCGGCGGGCACATATATGGGCTGTAATGAAGTGGTAAAACGAGAACAGTACTCACTTGACCATGCTAGAGGTGTACCGCGGAACACAACCGTCGTGGGTTCCTAGGAACTCGTCGGGTGAAGACAGCAGGTATGGGTTCAGCCTTTTCAGAAATAACTTCGCCAACTGTGGAAGTGATATCAATCAATTTATAATATCAGATTGAAAAAAGTAGACGAAAATATAGACAGATATAGATTAAAAAGTTTTTTGTTCATAAAAACTTCATGAGAGGATTTTATTTCTAATAAATAAAGGAAAGAAAAAATTCGACACCCGCTGGTGTCGATATTTTTCTTTTGGGGATTGAACCCACGGCCTCCGGGTATACGCCCCCGTCGCTCTGCAAATTGAGCTATAGTGTCAATGGCTTTTAATGCGAAATTGTTCTTTCCTTTGTTTCTTTTTACACCTTTTAAGTAGTGTTAGTTAGTGTTTTTAAGGTTCCGTAGCCAAATGGCAAAAACGGGACCCTTATAGATTCGTCATGTCTGTCCGTCTGTCCGTCCGTCCGTCCGTATGTCACAGCCAGTTTATTCCGAAACTATAAGAACTGCATTATAGAAAATTGGTGCGTAGATGCATTCTGTAAACCGCATTAAGATTTTAAAATAAAATCTGAAAAAAAAACCTCAATTTTTAGGGTTCCCCATACATAGAACTGAAACTCAAATTTTTTTTTTCATCAAACCTATACGTGTGGGGTATCTATCAAAAGGTATTTGAAAATGATGTTGAGGTTTCTTATATCATTTTTTTCAAAACTGAATAGTTTGCGCGAGAGACTTTTTCAAAGTGGTAAAATGTGTGTGTCCCCCCCCGTAACTTCTAAAATATGGGCATAATAATACTGAAAAAAATATATGATGTGTATTACTATACAAACTACTAACGAAAATTGGTTTGAATGAGATCTAGCCCGTAGTTCTATTTTTAAACGTCATAAATCAAATTACTTACCTAATTTGGCTCCCATGATTTTCACACAAACGGGATTTTATATATATGTGATAGTACGGAACCCTTAGTGCGCGATCCGACTCGCACTTGGCCGGTTTTTTTTTATTTATCAGATATAGATATTAGTGATAGAGTGAGAAATACTGTGATCCGTGAACGAGTAGGTTTGAAAGATGACGTAGTATGCAAGATAGAAAAAGGAATGTTGAGGTGGTTTGGGCACATAGAGAGGATGAATCAAAATAAAGTAGCGAAAGAGATATATAGAGCCAATGTGGATGGGATTGTTAGTAGAGGACGGCCTCGTAAAACGTTTCTTGACCAGATAAAAAACTTTCTTATAAAGGCGGGGGTCCGAAGTGAGAAGAATAAAAGAGCATGTATGAGAAGAATAATGAATGTAAGGGAAGCAAGAGAGGTTTGTCAAGAGCGTACTAAGTGGCGATCGATAGTCTCTGCCTACCCCAATGGGAATAATGGGCGTGAGTATAAGTAGGTAAGTAAGTAAGATATTATATAACTATAGAGATAAGATGTTAAGTATCCCACTTTCCACTGTGAATGTTGCTTGTGGATCGACTGCCAAAGTTACACAAAATAACTTCTAACAATCTCCAACTAACTTCCATCGTATTTTTAATTGCCTTATAAGGTACGCAAAAACATAGCAATAGCAACCGTACATTTATACCCTGATCAGCATAGGTAAAATTTCCCAATGATTGCCAACTATTCAAATGGTAGACTGACATGATAACAGAATCTTTTAAACTAAACTTTGCAGCGTTATGAGATGTATAAAGTTCATTACAGCGCCATCTAGTAACTGATTTGAGTCCTTTCGGCGGGTGTACCTCACTTTCAAACGAGTGTTGAGTTAGTGAGTGATGAAATCAACAAATACGGATAGATGGAACCTTCATATGTCACTATTTAATAATTTGAGTTTTCTAAAAATATTTTATTAATTTCAGTTTTACTGTCTGGTTATCAACTTCATAGACTAATGCTAGCCTAATTTTTGAATGTATACAGGGCCTTATAGCCGTTTTGGACTATAATAAATATGTTCGTAGACATTCCTCCCTTTTATAAATCTCTTGAGTAACAAGGTAAGAAAACAAAAATATACGGTTTATCGACAACTCTTTTTGAATAAGAAAACTGCTGAAACAGCTGATAAATTAGGATTATAGTCCTTCACATGAAAAATGTCCAAAATTTTCAACAATTTGTATTTGAGGTGTGATCGAACTAAGATGAAGCTTCGTACATCTATGTTATATGTAGCAAAAAAACATACCGTTTCCCCAACGTCCTCAGAACAGCCAATAATAGCTGTGCAAATACTGGTCCACATAGAGGGCGCATTAGTACTCAGTTCCCTTCCCAGCCATGACTAATTTCGAATAGTGGGTCACGCCGATACTTTACCCAATCTAAACCTATGTATTTTAAATTATGTAAATAAGCTTGGTGTAAGCATTTTTTATGTAAAAAATTAACACATACGTTTCCCCAACGTCCAAAAAACAATAGTAGCTATGCAAATACTTGTCCGCATAGAGGCCGCGCGAATACTAAGTTCAGTTCCAATCCTCAAATATTTTCGGATGGTCGGTCTCTCTGATACTATACCAATCCTAATTATTTCTAATTCAATATGTTTATAAGCTCGATACTAGTACGTAACAAGTATCAAATAAACGTACCGTTTCCCCAACGTCCTCAGAGCAGTAGTAGCTATGCAAATACTTGTCCGCATAGAGGGCGCGCGAGTACTTAGTGCAAGTCCCGGCCGCAAATATGTTGGGATGGTTGGTCTCGAAGTCTGGGCCGATGACCACGCCTCCATCGTAGACAAGACCACTTTCGTTTATGGCTGTGACAAATAGTATTTTTTTTAGTATATTTTTAGGTGGTTTCCGCAATGGGTTGGCAAAGGTACTAATAAGTGTGGGGGTTTTTGAATCTGACTATTCAGTCAGAGTAGCAATAAAAAAAAAGTTTTACAAGGTGTTATCAAAATATAACATTCAATTCAAATAAAATCACAATCGTAGAGTCTTCACGTTGGCGATATTAAATCTCCGCTCCACGCTCTGCTGTAAATATTTAATTTATTTACAAAACTTACAGTAAGAAGCATGAGAGTAGAGTAAATGTAGTAGATAAGAGGTCCCTCAGAAAAAAAATTGTTAAGTTATGTGATCAAGTGAGAAATAGTGTGATTCATCGTACAAAAAAACTGTACGAGTAATCATGAAAAATATACGAACTAATTAATACCTTTAAAAGCATTAATATCCATCGCTTTAGGTCCATAGTAGAAGAGTGCAAACGCTTTCAGTTTAAAGACATGCAGCCGCGAAATAAAACGTATCGACTCGACCCGATCTTGAGACAGTCTCCATCCAGTCAGTTGGCTATTGCGGTGAACGGTTATACCGAGAAGTTCTATGCTCTTTTGTATTCTTATGTCCACCTGATAGTAGGAATAATCATATTTATTTAAATCAACAATCCCTCAGATAATAAAAAGTTTGTAGCATAAATAATGGATTTTTATGAGTTACATACACTTTGTTTGGTGATGTCTTATTGTTTATATTTATCCTACTCTAATGGGTTAAAAATGTCCCAGTCACTCCTCTACACTTTCGACACGAACAATTTTATTAAGTGAAGTGGGTGGGTATGGGTCTTCAAATTGGCCCAGAATACTGAAGAGCATTTCATTATTACATAACTCTAGCAAAGAAATAGCTCCCTCGACTTGATCTACGACTACATGAATCAATCTTTAAATACGTGCTATTTTATTCCTCACACTTTGTACGCCTGCTTTTTTAAGCACATTCATATTTGATCTAAACGTTTCCTAATGTATATCACACATCTATCGCGTTTTAAGAGATATCAATATATAAAATATTGTTGTGTAGTGCCGGCTTAGAATAGCACTACCCCATTTCCTCTGGTGGGTGTACGTAATAGGCGACTAACGGTATTGGGGCTTTAAAGGGATTTTTGGACGATGCGGTTGGAGACCCATCCCAAAAACCTTTATTTCACCATCTTTTCCCCACGCAACTTCCAAAAGTGGCTGACGAATTTCTTATTCCACACCTCTGGCTACCCCTAATCTTAGATAAGAACAATAAGAAGAAGATGCGGCAACCTCTGCCCGCGCGTGGTCCTACTAAACTGAGTACAATGTACTTGGTTTGCTTCAGTCGAGTTTAGTCCGCTACGATACTTCAAGTCGACGAGCTGACATAATCTTTTACATCGAAATTAAAATTTTCATACAATTCGCGCTTAAAATGCCTGGCTGTGCCTTTATTCAGTGCACAAATAATTCAAGGCGTAAAAACAAATCACAGGGAATCACGTTTCATGCGTAAATACACCAAAAATATATTTACAAGCAAAATATTATTAATTTCGGCCATTTTATCCTTGAAATCGGACATGTTTAAGTGACAGAGACAGACTATACGAGCCCATCGCTCTATCTTTATCTTTGCGTCATGTCGTGTGTGTTCGTATCAGTTCGTTTGGATGTAGTGCGGTGTTGTGATAAACCGATAAGGCCCATATTTAGTTGACAATTTGTACGCTCACGCCGCATCTTCTTCTTTTATTTTTATCTAAGCCCCTAATCTATATTAATAATTTCGTCACGGGGTACGGTAGACTCGATCAAAATCTTACCTGAATAATAAAACATAAAAAATAATGATTTTGAGTCGACAACATCTATCCGCAAAATTCGGATTGTCGAGTATTTTGCTAAATTCTAATGGTGCTGACAGAAAAAAATCCGTCGCCATTTTGACTGACACCAGATGACATAAACGTTTTGTTTCATAATATTTTTCAATCGTTTCGCAAACGTCACTTTTTTAAAGAAGGTTTCGATCGAGTCTACCGTACACCTTGATGAAATTATTATTAAAGAGAATAAATCTTTTCTTCAGTTGTAAACGTTTCGCGAAAATATATTTTTTGCCACTTTTTATCCGCTGTAGTCATAGATTATATCAATGGCTGTAGTGCATCACCTCAGTGTAGTGTACGGACTTCTAAACTACAATCAGCCTAGCGCTAGCAGGAACTTTTACACGTTTGTTCGAATTCAGTGGATAATGCATGTGACTGACTTATATCTATTCCAGACAGAAATGACCGTTTCTGCGTCTCTATTTATATTAATTTGTTCTGATTATACACAGCATACCGAAAATCGTAAGTATTTCATAAAATCTTTCATTGGTCGCATCTTGGTCTCTTTTGTTGTTTGTTAGCTACCTACTATAACATTTTTTTTATTTATTTGAGAAACAAACGCTACACAATATTTCAGATAAGAGAAAAATACAGAGAAGTTCTTGATCTATAAAGTTTCTACCAGTTGTTATACAGACGATGCAGAAAAATGCAAATTAAAATAACTATTGAAAATAAAACAATTATACATCGGTTGTAATATGTATATGGTATGTATATGTAATATTTTGTAAACAATGCAGCGAAGGGCTCTTCGTAAAGATGGTAAATTTAGTACGTATGTAAGTATACGAATCTACGCTTTGTTTAACTTTAATATACCATGAGAACCGATGACTACAGAAGTCTCTACCATCATTTTGTACCTAGATGTGTATTATGAGTCATATTTCACCCGAGCGAAGCCGGGTTTTCATTTAGTATGGATTTATAGACGTAAAAACATGTATGTATGTATAAAAGCCTCACCACTTCATTATTAAAGCAATTGACCCTCATACCCTCCAAGGGCGGCTCCACAAACACCAACATATCAGAACTGAGTCCCAACTCTAGTAAAGCTGCCAGACAACAATACGCCTCGATGCAGTTGCCGTATACTATCACGCGGTTCTCGTTTGATATGTTGCTTAGGTCTTCGTGTTCTGAAATAAATTAAATGTACTTATGAAACTGTTAGATGCTTAATTTCAACCAATCATAGATATCAACTGATGGAATCAGCCGTTCCAAAGATATTCCAAATGGCACAATGCATACAGAATTGAAGGCCGTTTCGGCTCAAGCATTTCACAAAGACCTGTCCTGCACTCATCTATCAGCTTCCCGCAATTTTCACTAAATACTGGCCGCCACTCCAGAATCATCGAGACCCAATGGCCATCGGTTTTGCAACTGGTTAAACAACGACCCTCATTCCCTCCAAGGGCGGCGTGACAAACACCAATTTATCGGAACTGAGCCCCAACTCTAGTAAAGCTGCCAGACAACAATACGCCTCGATGCAGTTGGCGTATACTATCACGCGGTTCTCATTCGATATGCTGCTTAGGTCTTCGTGTTCTGAAACGTTTGAAACGTGCATTATATAATTGTCAAACTGTCAGATCTTTACATACATGCTACATTCAAATCATAGATACCCACTGTTGGAATCAGCCTCCCAAAGATATGGAATATTGTGCACAGCGGCTGCTCTAAGCTCTCCGGTCTGTACTCCATCCCTTAGAATACGCTTGCAGCATTTACCAGCCCTTGCACTAGGGCACCAGTGCCTTCATGTAAACATGTTCAAACATTCAATAAAGGTACACTACATCATCATACTTACTACTCCGCTCCGAGATCATCCTCAGCAGTTTCCGCAGGTTGGTGTTCGCGTCCTGGATGGAGTTGATCAGCATCACGTTCTCCGGCAACGACAGCGGCTGCTCCACGCTCTCCGGCCGGTACGACACGTCGTCCATTAGGATGCGCTCGCACAGTTTACCAGCCCTAGTGCGAACAAAGGATTTTAAGATAAGGATATAATACATACATACATATACTCACGGCTATAAATCCCTAAAAGGGGTAGCCAGAGCTGAGAAATAATAAATTCCTCAGCCACTTTTGGAAGTTGAGTGGGGAAAAGATGGTAGTACAAAGGTTGTTGGTGATGGGTCTCCAACCGCATCGCCCAAAAATCCCTTAAAAAGCCCCAAGTCCGTTAGTCGCCTCTTACGTACACCCACTGGAAGAAATGGGGTAGTGCTATTTTAAGCCGACACTATACAGCTAAGGATATAATGTTGGATAAAGATACTAAACCCGTAGGTAGAAAGGGACCTAGGCCTTTTTTAAGTGGTTTTTGATGCGGTTGGAGACCCATCACCAACAATACTTTATTTCTACCATCTGGTCCCTTATCAACTTCCAAATGTGACTGAGGACTTTCCAGCTCTAAAGCTCTGGCTACCCCTGTTTGGGATTTTACGGCCATGAGTATATCTATATATATATATCTATGTATTTATGTATGGGTAAAGATATAAAAGGAAGCAGTCGTTGTTCAAATCTTTAGGGGAGATCTACTGCACGTCGTCCATTAGGATGCGCTCGCAGAGTTTACCGGCTCTGGTGCAAGAAAAAATATATTTCCTAAACAAAGTTGTGTTGGATGAAGGCGATGATAAAAAAATTTAGAGGAGACCTATCTATATCCAGCAGTAGATGTCTAATGGCTGATAATCATGAAACAAAGACTGCTTGAAGTAGATTCACAGCATTGAGCTGTACCTGTGTTGTGTATTCAATTACAGTCAGCAGCAACTGTGTCCTATAGATGATTTAAAATACTAGTTATAATATGCCCATTCGATTTTATTGGGTGAAATTATTACATTTTCTTCCTCTTTTTAAGGAGTGAAAGTAAAATTAATCTGAGTAATGATGATTACTCACTTTACATCATGTGCTACTTCAATAGCATTTATAAGGTAGTTGGGGTGTTGAAATTGCTGTCCACACGTCAACACCAACGTGTCATAATACTTTATTGAGCCATTCTTCAGGTGAACACATTTTCTTTTTCTGCAATATGAAACCAAAATGGTTATGCCTAAAATTTCAAAAAACATAACGTCTCTCTCTATAATAGTGGTTAACATATACATGGTTGACATAAAATAGTAAACGGGTTGGCGAACATAAACGACTACTACCATTAATAGATTCAGAATCTTAAAGTAAATTCCAAAGAACATAATCGTATACCTACTTTTTGGAAAGTCAGTTCATTCAACCTGCAACTTTTTCACCGAAGTATCTTGATTTTAAAATGTGGTAATAAGCGTAAATTTCTCTTTAAACCAGGGGCCTACGGATATTGAGCACAACTCTCTAACGCCTAGGGCACACATATCAAGCAATTGGGCAAAGGCTGTCGACTAGGAAAATATTACATAAAAATCCTTACTAATATTATAAATTGGAAAATGCGTTTGTTTGTTTGTTTGTTTGTTCCGCTTACACGCTGTAACTACTGAACCGATTGCTTTTAAATTTTGTAGAAGTATAGTTAGACGTCCGGATTAAATAATAGGGTACTTTTTGTCCCGAAAGTAATATATTCCCGAGAGAAATCGTAGAAATAAGAAGTTTTCATATAGTTGTGCTTTATACCGCATTATAACCGAATTCCACGCGGGCGAAGCCGTGGGCGGAAAGCTAGTATATAATAAATTAAGTTTTGGATATTTCCAAGTAATTGTTTTGGGTTATGACTGACATATCACCAACCATCCTTTATTTTAATATCTCTTCCCTATTCTATTTCCAAAAGTGGCTGAAAGGTTATTTATTCTGCAGCTTTGGCTACCCTTTTTTGGAATAACTATTAGCCGTATAAATTGGTTGGTAAATATATATAGAATGGTTTAAGTTTTATCAGCACTAGCAATTAACAACTCCAAATCTTACGTATCAATCTTGATCATAACAGCAGTAATAATGTCGATGTAGTAGTAAAAAGGGATGCTCTTCAAATGGCGGTCAGTGTAGATGCCGTCTTTAGGTACACAAATATCGGCAGCCATCAAACATTCAGCGGCGGTGGCTGTCAGACCCCGTTCCGATATTAGTGTAACATTTGTGAACAACATGAATGATGATTCTGGCCTGTAATCAAAGATATAAAATAACAATATTTAAATTTATTTATAAAAACGCAGCTTGATTATCTATACTATAGTATAGATAGATTGCTAATCTATATATAAAGAAAGAAAGGTTTGTTATACTATTTAATACTCGAGAATGGATGAACCGATCTGGCTGAAAATTATTGGAGAATAAGCTTAGAACCAGGAAAAGGACTAAGGCTATATATCATCACGCTAAATATCGTAGGGGTTAAGCAGTAAAAAATACACATTTAACACCATCCAAGCGAAGCCGGGGCGTACCTCTAGTATTATATAGAGATGAACTGTGTAATTTTCAATAATGTATTATTTTTTTTAATATAAAGGAAAGTCAACAATGACAATTGCAATAGTTTTTCATAATAGTCACTGTAATAAAATTATTATAAAATGTGCATTATTCCTGCACAACTGCAGAAAAAGACTAAGAAATAGTCACCCCAAAATTCTTTCCCCCTTTTTGGGATAAGAACTGAATATTAAAAAGAATATTAAATTTGGTTAGATTTGTGGTCTATCTTACCCCATAAGCAGTCTCTCCAAGAAAGATAGTCCAGTTTTGCTGGCGCCCACGACCACGATGGCGTTGTTCACTTTCGTGCGAGGAATGCTCGAAATCACGCGGTCGAAGTGCCATAGCGAGTATGGTGCAGAACTAGAAATGGAGAAGAATAGTATATTCCTTCCGGGGTTTCGATCATACATAACATAGATGCCGCACTCCACGCAAATTCAACGCTCAAAAGTGGACTGCGAGAATGCCGAGACTGTGTGACAATTAAATATAATTTTTTCTACAATTATAGACCTTACCTCATTCTCTGAAGACCTATTATTTAATGCAAGATCTAGCACACGACTGTCAGTGAAACCGTGCTTGTCAAAAAGCACTGTTCGGCCGGGCCGTTTTAATGCTTTCTTGGTTTATTTTTTGTTTATATGATCGAAGTTCCTGGGGTATTAAGCTTACACTGAATATGTTGATGTTGCCATAGTAGCCTAGTCAAATAATTATGTGTGTGTGTGTGTGTGTGTGTGTGTGTGTGTGTGTGTGTGTGTGTGTGTAGACTAATTAAATGTTCTAAAGAAAATGCTTGTTCATTATTTACACCGTATATCCACGGTGGAGAGTATGGGTATTAATAATTGAGAACAGCACGTGACATACTTTTTTGTACGAATGCACGTTAACCAACTCAGTGTATCTCAGTCATGTGGATTTCCTAAAGAGGTTTTCATTGATGAGGACCCAACCCAGCCCCCTTATTACGTACCGTAAAGTCGGGTTACTTTAGCTACTTTTTTCTAACAATTTAATAAAAATCACTAGTGTAGTAGTTTCGGCTGAGCATTGATTCTTAGTCAGTTTAACCATTTTTTAAGAAAATTTATTGATCTCTTAATTTTTCTGGGATAAAAAGTCTCCTATTGTGTTAATTGGGATCATTATCTGGCTACCTGTAAATTTTATTTTAAATACGTTCTGTGAATTAGTCTTCATTTAGCTACAAACACACAAACATCTAAACTTTCACATTTATAATATTAATAGGATAAGGCTTAAACATAAGCTTCTCGCGCAGGTGACCTCGCTCGCCGGCCAGCGCAGCGTCTTGTCTTGCGCTTCATGCACGCGTGTAAATTTTGTTACGGAGTAATTTAAAAATTGTATTATCTTCTAAGATGTTTCTTAAAATAAGTGATGTCAAGGACAATTTTGTGCTCAATTAAATACTCCCAATCAGCAACATATTTATTTGAATAGTGATTAATATTATGTTGTTAAAACATTATGGCAATCGGTATGCAAAGTTTTTTTTGTATTTATTAAATATTTTTATTCGATAGTAAACACGAAAATAAAAGACTAATTTGAATATTTTCCATTTAAAATGAGTAATTGAGAAGTTATGATTTTTTAAAGATTGTTCAACTTTTGTACATAATGACGTCATCGATTGACAAAATCACGTAGCGACATGCAAATGAAGCGAAATGTTTAATAAAAATGTTACTGATTGCAAAACATATCACGAATTTGTGATGTCAAATGAAATTATTACGATATTATACTAAACAAACCTATGATTTTCGATATTTTATTAATAAACTGCAAAACCATAAGTCTTTGAAACAACATTGAAGGTCAAACAGTGATACAGTGTTTTGATAAAATAACAGTCATCTTAGCTTCAATTGATATATTTCAAGAAAATATTGTTTATAACCATAATATCTCGAAATGGTTTTGTAATTAGCATCACTTTAGTAAAACTTTGCATACCGAATTATGCATTAAATTCACCAAATTTATTTACCATAAAAAAAGTAAGTGAAACTTAAAAGTTAGACTTATACTGTTGCGGGCATTTTTTAGATCATTTAAAGAGAAATAATTCTTTAACACATTTTTTTTGGGTATCTTAAACCGTTTACGCAGCGCACACAACGGAAGCCTTAGTATGAATAATTATCCCCGTTTTTGCAACATTATTCGCTGATAGTTTGCTCCTGTTGGTCGCAGCGTGATGATATATAGCCTAAAACCTTCCTCAATAAATGGACTATCCAACGCAAAAAGAATTTTTCAATTTGATTGGGTAGTTCTTGAGATCCTAGCGTTCAAACAAACAAACTCTTCAGCTTTATAATATTATTAGTATATTAGTATAGATTTTTTGCGACTGAAGATTGTGTCGCAAGTTGCATGATTGTCGCTATCAATGTCATATTTTTATATGTACTTTGACACTTTTGACAGCGCCAATATTGCACCTTGCGACACAGTCGCGGTTGCTAAAGATACATAAGCAGCCCCCGGGTTGGAATCCGACACCTCAGTATATGATGCTGCTCTTTGCCCCTGAGATTGCAATATAAAAAGCGACATATTTGAAATATCATCATGGCTTGTATCAAAGAGCTGATAAACAACCGTTCGTCCACTTATTTATGTACCAACTTTTATTAAATTATTTCTGTAAGTGTTTCCAGTCCTCTAAATTAATTAACCAACCAAACACTCTGGCTGGAAAAACATAAATGTAAGTATAAATATATATAATACTAACATTTCTTTGATGGATTCTGGTGTTTTTTTGTTAAGATTCAACCGCGGTCGCACTGGCTTCATATAGCTCACAAATGACATCAAATTGCGTCCAACTGCCTAAATTAAAAAATAATTGCATCTAAAACATTAAGAAATGAAAAAAATAATTGTAATAGATTGAGCTGAGACTAAAATTTTTGGGGTGTTTTATTCTCCCTCCTCATTTTATACTCTACTTATGCTGATCTAAAACTATCATGATTTGTCATCTGCCGGGCATATAAATCGATAACGTAATCATATTGGTACTAAAAATAACAGAGAATCAATGTCTAGATGGCTATGGGTATAGCTCATCTACATTTCTTTACTGTACAATGTGAATCTAAAACTAGAATTTACACTTAATAGGTACGATCTAAATAAATTATACGAGTAGTACATACACACATATACTTACAACATTACCCATTAGTATAGGCATTTGAGCTCGTTCCATAGACGATATGCTAAAAAAGATAAGTGCGGATGTTACAAAAAACATACATGAACAGATTTATGATTGCGAATGCAGCGCAAGAGTTTTGTCGAAATCACGATCGATAGTCTATCCTTAACCGTTGGTGACCGCACGTGTTTTCTCTGTGTAGAATTATATAGAGCTGCTATCATACATTCTTGGGTTGGTTTTCAAATGTGAATTTAATTTTAACTTTATTGGAGCGTAGCGAGCGAAGCTCCATTTACCCCCGACTTTTGTATTAGGCTTGTCACAGAACTCCTCCTAGACGGTTGATCCGATGACAGCCAAATTTTGCACGATGGTTCAAGACATCAAGGACAAGGTTTTAAAAGTACTATACAATTTTCGAAATAAATCAATCCCACAAAGATTGTGTAGCATATTCGCAACCTCGTGGACATCCTCGCATTTTGGACAATCGACATGGAATCATCAAATCAAATTCTGTTACTGATAAATTATGACATGCACTTAACCACTCTATATACACATCGTCTCCCGACGCTCGGGGAACGCGATCGTTGCCGAATAGTGACGCAGATTTCTATGCGCATTATTAATTTTGGAGAACTATGTTTGTAACTTACCGAATCACTCTTCGTAATAAGCCGCGACACCCAAAAGAGTGAAGTGTACTTTGACTGTCTCAAGATGTCGCGTAGGACCCAGCGCGCGTGCGGACATAGTGACGGGATCATCACACCGGCTAATATCTGTGGAAGTAAAACTATGGTAGTACTTTTAATACATACATATATTCATGGCTATAGATCCCTAGAAGGGCTACCCTTTCTTCGGAATAAGAAATTCCTCAGCCGATTTGGAAGTTGTGTGGGGATAAGATTGTGAAACAAATATTTTTGGTGATAGGTCTCCAATCACATCTCCCAAAAATCACTTAAAAAGCCGCAATACCTTAAGCCGCCTCTTACGAACACCCACAGGAGGAAACGGGGTAATGTATTCTAAGCCGACACTACACAGCTACTGTCAACATTAATTTTATATAGTTTTAATTTTTCAATACATGGCTGAGAAGTTAAGTCGTATTTAAAGCCTACAAGTCGAAGCTTTCAGGCCCTATTACAGCCAATAGACATCCACTGCTGCTATCAGCACTGCCTCTTCTTGAAACTTTAAGCCCCAATGACTTTTATATTCACTGGTCAATCTATGCTGAAATCCAATAGCTTTTTGAGAGCTTAGTGACCCATATCAGAAAGGAACGTCAGATGTTGGCCCAAAATATCACCACTGAAAATCACGTCAGAATGTTAATTAAACGCTACAAATAGATGTAAAAATATGAAATGATTATTGATTTACATACAACGCTACAATTAATTGATACCACTAAGTCGGCATAGAAAAAAAATATTTCTATAACTAAACCAATAAATTAGTTTGCCTCATGATGTGTAATTTCAAAAAATATAGATAACAACTTACAGCACCATCTGTGTCAGCTCGCAGAGGCTCGGGGTCCAACGCAAACAATGTCCTCACTGTTTTACCCTCTTCATCTAAAGGACTAAAACATACAGTCTTGAAAATCACATACTTCATAGAAACCGTAACTATATTAACGATTTATTGAGTGGACACGCCGCATCACATTTATGACACTTCGTTTAAGTGGTTATTAGAAGACATACATATACTCACAGCTATAAATCCCTAAAAGGGGTAGCCAGAGCTGAGAAATTAGAAATTTCCCAGCCACTTTTGGAAGTTGAGTGGGGAAAAGATGGTAGAATAAAGGTTGTAGTGTCGGCTTAGAATAGCACTACCCCATTTCTTCCGGTGGGTGTACGTAAGAGGCGACTAACGGTATTGGGGCTTTTTAAGGGATTTTTGGGCGATGCGGTTGAAGACCCATCACCAACAACCTTTATTCTACCATCTTTGTTATTAGAAGAAATGATAGAAAGACTACGGTAGCAAGTGAGAAATTAGTGTAATGTAATAGGCTAAGTAAAACTAGTTATCGTACTCTTTTTATCGTTTCAGGTAATACCCTTTTCAATAAAAACCCGGAATCAACAAAATATCACCAGTCAAATTCTGCGTATACTTGATCTTATTAAATCCTAACTCAATTAAAGTTTTGCCGTGTAGTGCCGGCTTAGAATGTCGCTACCCCTTTTCTATCCACGGGTGTCGTAAAAGGCGACTAAGGGTATTGGGACTTTTAATTGGATTTTTGGGCGATGCGGTTGGAGTCCCATCACCAAAAACCTTTGTTTTACCGCCTTTTCCCCACTCAACTTCTAAAATTGGCTGAGGAATTTATAATTCCTTGGCTCTGGCTACCCCTTCTAGGGAATTATAGCCGTGAGTATATGTATGTATTGACATTTAAAGAGTTAAACATATAAAACTAATATAAAAAAACTATTACCCAACAATAACTACACCAACCGGCTGTTTCTCAGTCAGCACCACAAAGGAGAAAAGCGAATTGGAATTGATTCCTTTCTCAAACAAATCCATTGTGTTACTTTTGCGAGCTGCATTCTCCAGAATCTCACTCACTCTCGGAATGTCAAAGAGTTCGCCTGGTCGGACTCTTATTTGGCTGTTGGAAAAATACAGGGTTATCTTTATAATTTCATTTAATATAAATAATAATTAAATGTAATTAAACCTTATGATGAAACAGACCATAAAGAAACACGATACTAAGAAAGGTATAAGATTCTAATTTGTAAAATACAAAGTGACACTGAGTAGCGGAGGCGGTCTGAGCACTATTAGCAGCCTATAGACATCAACTGCCTCCTTGGTCTCGCGGCTAAGCGATTGGTTTCAAGTACGGGGGTCTCGGATTCGATTCCCGGGGGTGGTAACCTTACAAATTTAATTTGTAAGATTTAACCCAGTCTAGAAGGATATTGCAGGCTTGAATCACCTGATTATCCTTAAAATTAAGATGATTCCGTGCTTCGGAGGGCACGTTAAGCTTTCGGTCCCGGCTACTATCACGGTAGTAGTCGTTAGTCTACCAACCCGCATTTGGCCAGCGTGGTGGACTATGGTCAAATCGCCCTATATAGGGTAGGCTCGATCCCCTTGGTGGGGACATATATGGGCTGTGAGGAGACGTCCACTGCTGGGCAAAGGCCTTCCACAAGGATCTCCGGAACGACCGGTCTTAGCCTGCATGTCTAGTGCAATTCAATACAGATAAGCGATTTTCAGACAGAAGATAACTAATACACTTTTTAAACTCTCGCGGTTTGTATTATTGTAGATACACTCTTATTTTCTTCAAGAATAGCTAATTCGACACAAGTATCGACAGTATTACATATTGGCATTTTTTTGTAAATATTTATAAATAAATAAATATTCAATGGTTTAAATTTATTTAATGAACACTTATGAGAGCCTTTGTACAGGTTTATTATTGTTTAGATAATAGATTATAACAAAATGCAAAGTATACTAACCCTCTCACAGAGTTGACATGTGCCACATGTAGCGAGTCGAAAATGAACCTCATTTTGTTATGGATGGGTGTTACTAACTGCAAAACACAAAAGAATATATATTTTTAAGGTTTGGGGCATATATAGTCCATAGAAAGGGAATAAAACTACTGATAGGTACTAATTGACCTGAGTGACTAGTAAAAGAACTTTTTTTTTCTATAAAAGATACATACATATACTCACGGCTATAAATCCCTAAAAGGGGTAGCCAGAGCTGAGATATTATAAATTCCTCAGCCACTTTTGAAAGTTGAGTGGGGAAAAGATGATAGAATAAAGGTTGTTGGTGCAACCGCATCGCCAAAAAATCCCTTAAAAAGCCCCAAGTCCGTTAGTCGCCTCTTACGTACACCCACCGGAAGAAATGGGGTTGTGCTATTCTAAGCCGACACTACACGGTATATCTTTCAAAGACGTCAGTTTTAGAGTTACGCATATCCATTAAAACCGTAAAAGTAACATGTACAAAATAAATAAATAAACTTACAGTAAAATGTTTCATCAACGGGAAAGCGATATGACTGGACGGTAAACATAGTATACAATATTCGCGGTCAGGGAACAATTCGAAAGCCACTTGTAACATGTCAAACCCCATTCTGGAATCAGAAGTATATACATATTTATATCTATAATATGATGAGATCAAGGGCATTCACTTTAACTATAGCCCCAATTTATCAAATTTTCAATAAACTCTGCTAGATTCTAAACCTTGGCCATTTTGCGATTGCAAAAACATTATCCTATTAATAGTATAAATGTGAGAGTTTGGATATTTGGATGTTTATGAGGTTCCTCAAGTACATAATGTATATGAATGAAATTTGGCAGAATGCTAGACAATGACCCAAATTATTAAATAGGATACTTATTACCCCGATAAAATTTGACCAATAAAATATACACGCCTGATTGAACTAAGAGTACCGGAAAAAACGCCTAAAGTTTTATCACAAGCAAATTTAACAGTACGAAATCTGACGGGTCAGCTAGTTATGTACATAAATATATCATGTTTCTCACCTTTCATCATGATCCGGATGCATGGCAAACAGCTCCAACACAAACGCATTTGGTTCACCAAAATATCGTTTGTACATCAAGCGGTTGTCTGGGTTCGCACTTATTGTTACTGCAGTAAATATGCAATTACTAGTTGAACCAGCAAACGTTGTTTTTCCATATAAATTATTTCTGGGCGAATTTCTAGTCGATAAAACCATGTTAGGGGTGGACACCCTTATGACTTAGGAGTGTACAAATTTGTTATAAACCTATTCTTTAATCACTGTGACACGTGAAATTTATACACATTTATTTTATTTTATTTCATTTTATTTAGAAAACTAACAGCATAATATAACTTATAAACTACTACATAAATATTCGTGTGCCAATTATAAATCTTCACCAATATTTTCAAGTATATAACTATTACGGAAGAAATAAAAATATAAATTAGTATAAATGGGATAGATAAACTTCGGACAGATAAACTATGCTACATACATCAACATCAACATAATAAAACATAGTACAGGCGGGAAAAATACTTAATAGAGATTTTTATAAATCTTTTAGTTTACATAATAGTATAAATTGAGAAGAAAAAGAAAAGAAAATATTAAGTAAGATCTTGAAACAGTTGCCTGGTAAGGGATCGCCGGACAGAGGAAACACTTGTACAAAATATATCAATATCATTATCATTGGACAGTATTTTATTCAACCGGTTCAAGCTACGGACAAACATACATACATACATATACTCACGGCTATATTTCCGTAGAAGGGGTAGCCAGAGCTAAGGAATTATAAATTCCTCGGCCACTTTTGGAAGTTGATAACATAACATAACATAAACGTTCACGCCGTTTATCCCCGAAGGGGTTGGCAGAGGTACCAATACTTCTGAACTCACATGGCAAGCGCCATCTAGTTTCCAGAGAAGGTACCCACGTTTTGCTTAGACAGTGTACTCACGTGATAGGGGGCAGGCCTATCGCCGTTTTGTACGAATACACTGTCACATGACTAAGTACAACTCAGCCATGTGGGTTTCCTCACGATGTTTTCCCTCACCGTTAACAACCATGATAAGTTAAGGAAGTTGAGTGGGGAAAAGATGGTAAAAATAAAGGTTTTTGGTGATGGGTCTCCAACCGCATCGCCCAAAAATCCAATAAAAAGCCCCAATACCTTTAGTCGCCTCTTACAACACCCGTGGGTAGCGACATTGTAAGCCGGCACTACACAGCAAACTTTTATACATTAGGTATATACCCGCATACACGAATCCCAGCCAGTATTTGGACACTGAGGGAAAAGATACATGCATACCATACAAAAGATGTACTCACGGCTATTAATCCCAAAAGGTACCTCATTCACTTACGCGAGTTAAGTGGGAAAAGTATTCTATCAATTAAAAAGCCCCATAGCCCTATGTCGCCTATTGAATCACACGGGACGAAATAGACGGTAGAGGACGACCACGGAGAACACACTTGGAACAAATTGAGAGTGTGCTCAAAATGGCTGGCGTCCGAAGTATGAAGAATAAAAGAGCATGTATGAAAAGATTGATGGATGTAAACGAAGCTAGAGAGGTTTGTCAGGATCGTGCGAAGTGGCGATCAATAGTCTCTGCCTACCCCAATAGGAACTAATGGCCTGAGTATATGTATGTATGTATGGGACGAAATGGATTAGTACTATTCCAAGTCACCACTCCGATAAGGGAAATCACGATGATGGTCTGCTCACTATCACTCGAATAAATTCGAGGCAAAAAGTGGGCCGGCTTAACATGAGGAATCAAATGTCATGTGATATTCACAATATTTAGAGCTACCTGCTTACCATTCGGCCATAATATGCGTAAATTATTGTTATTATAAGTGAATTGATCAAATAAATAAAATGAGTTAGCTGGAAGGTATTAAAATGACTCTTATGTTAATAATAAAAATTCCCATACTTGATTTCTTCTTTAGAGAATCGTTTTCTTGTAAATTTGCATCTATTGGTGACTGACAACTGATTCCTAACATTCGCATAAAATAATCCGAGGTACTGAAATCAAGATGTTAAAAGTTTATATTTACTATTCAAACTATAAAAGAAAAGAAGCGACATGATAGTCCAGTGGGTAGAACACCCGCCCGAAAAACAGAAGGGCGTGAGTTCCAATCCTGGGACGGGCCTACACCAATTTGTCTTTTCTAAAGTCATATGTGTGGTTAATTTATCATGGTTGCTAACGGTGAGGGAAAACATCGTGAGGAAACCCACATGGCTGAGTTGTACTTAGTCATATGACAGTGTATCCGTAATAATTGTGAAATAGACTCTATTTAAAAAGCACATCCAAATTAAGAAAAGAAAAGTCGTAACATACATATACTCACCATATAAATCCCTAGAAGGGGTAGCCAAGACTAAGCTACTTTTCGAAATAAACTTGGTAAAATAAAGGCATTGTTGGTGATGGACCTCCCATTTAAAAGCCTTATTCGCCTCTTACTTACACAGAAAAAGTCATAAATACATCTTATAACGTGAAAAAATACTAACCATTCAGGCACAATATCATATGACATAAGTCTAGGAATCCTCAAAATCTCCTGATCTATATTGACGATGTCAAAGTCCGCGTCATCGTCCTCCTCGTTATCATCAAACATGCTGATGAAGCGGAGGTACGGGTCGATGTTCATATCCGTTGGGGACTCGCTGGAGGAGGTCTCTTCGATTTCAGGTTCCTCGGGTTTCCACGTGATTTGCTGTAGGTCGATATTTATTTATTTGTTTATTTATTGAACACCAACAGCGAATAGAACAAACATGGTACAAAACATATAATTGTTTCGTAAATCGAGTGACAGGTGTCCATAGTTACAAATTACAAAATAATAACGGAAAGAAGTTAAGACGATTGCCCGTGAAAAAAGTAAGTACATAAGAAAAAAATATTATATATTATATAATATGACTCAAATCAGACAAGAATTCTTCCTGAGCTATATTCGAAAGATGATAGAGGTAAGGCACCAGAGACTACGACGATAATCTGTTTTTTTTAAGAACCAAAAGCGTATTTATTTTCCAACAGCATCTTGATTTACCCGTTGCAAGTGACGCGTTACGCAGAACAGTTAAATGAAGCTATTCTATTGGTCCTTTAAAGATACATTAGTCTCGCACATCACTAGTGGGTTTCCAGCCTAAAAGATACGTCCACACTGTGCCTTTTCATCTTCAACTTTCGTCTTCATCTTTCTATTCAACTTTCAATTGACGCTTACAATAAGTGAATGCGTTAATTGAAACCAACACCATACTTTATTCGTAGTTTGAGTTTCTATTGGAAACATGTACGACGACAATATTTTACTTGGGGGAATATATGCAGCTTACTTGGTCATAAGAAATTCCAGAAAAAAAAACCATCGTTCCTCTTTACTTTATTCGTGTAAAGTTTATTGTTAGGTTCCCAGAGTTGTGGAAAGCTTCTGTAATCTTCAAAAAAACTAAATGTTAAATCTTTTTCTTCGTCCACCATCTTGTTGCTGAACGCTATGACGCACAGAAATTCACCCGACACCGGATAACTTGCAACACAGCGCGCGCTCCGCTTTCAACTGTCATCGCGCATGCATTAAGGGCATGCCTCACGTGCGCTGTTGACTGCGCTATGACGCATGCCCTTATTGAACAAAAAAAGGCACAGTGTGGACGTAGCAAATGATAGTCAAGTAAAAGATCATTTGAAAAGGATTGCCGGTCGTATCATCCGTCACTCACATATAAAGATGAACCGGGTTATTGGTACCGGATTAGGAAGTGACTAAAATAAAGAAGTTAACGTAGTAAAAATTTACTTTGCTTGGTCTTCTTGAATCTGTTTCTGATTTTGTCGTGTCATCCACCGATAAAGTCCTGTATTTCGATACCGAATCCTTTCTGAAAAAATATTAAATATATTATATATTTCTGAATGATAAATGACCAAAATTATTTTAAACACATGTGTTAAGAACCAAATAATAGTTATGCTATGCATCAACAAAGCTTTGAAAGCCTTCACTTTTCAGAACAGTTTATACTATAAGCGATGCGGATACATAACTGTTTCTTGCACGGATTGTGGTTGATTTGGATATTTTGGGGGAGCTGTGTGCTTCAGAAGACGGGCTAACTCCAATTAAGAAATTTCCAAAAAATATAAGGTGTTGTTCATAAACTATTGCGTGTACAGAAGTAACTATTACTTACTCCGGATCTTCCATAGTAACAGACGTAAGATGACGAAGACCTGCATACGGTGACAACTCAAACGCTTCCTCCAAAGCTTCGAAGTTTATTTGAGTATTTAAACACATCACACCAATTGCAAATTCTTTGTACTAAAACAAAAGTGTTTTCTTTTATGTATATATATATATAACTACTAAACATGAGAGCAAAGCGAATGCATTAGAGATAAGGTCCCAAAGAAAAGTAATGTTTTGTTATACGATTGAGTGAGAAATATTTTAATTCGTGAAAGGTGATATTATATAAACGATAGAAAAGGAATATTGAAATGGATTGGGAATATAGAGAAGATAGCTGCAAGTAATTTGCTGAAAGAGATATAGAGCCAAGAAATTCGAGAGGTAATACGAAAATCGTGAGAGATCAATGATATGGCTTGAGTATGTGTACGTAAAAGAAAACTGGCATTACAAGTGAATTGACACAACAATAAAATCACCTCACACACGAGTAGAACTCTGTCAGACTCCGGATGTTGTGATATCAGCTCAGCTATATAAAAATCTCCATACATTTCACGTAACTTCTTGGAATGTCTTTCCAATATTGGAATTATATCATCGTTGTCTTCCTCCCTGAAAGATCATAAATAGGTATTCTTTTAATGGCTGTAGTTTCAATTTATCTTCCATGTATATATGTTTTATATTAAAGCATTCTTTTCGAAAAGCTTACTCATCTAAATTATTATTGAGTATGTATTTTAACGTAAGAGTGAGCAGCAGTAACAGTGCGTTGCGTTTATAGAAGGTATTAAATATGTGCAACGCTTTCAGCAAAAATAATAAGAAAACTAACACAGCTTTCCGAATCTTTAAGCGCGGCGATATGTCCTTTCTCTCTGTCACACATAGCTGGGGCATATCAAACCTTCTCCCTTTCTCGGCTGCCTGAACTCTTTTGAAAGATGCTTCTGCTCCCGGTTGCCCTGGTACTAGATCTATAAAAGTATATTTCCAATCAAATTGGAGACCAATACACCTGTAGTGCCTGTTTAGAAGATCTCTTTCCGTGGGTGAGGTATTGATTAATGAATATGGGGCGTTGGCGAATACATCGCGTCATTCAGCGGCGATGTGGTTGGAAACCTATCATCAACACTGGCTCATTAGTTTACCTTTTTTTTTCTTGCCAAAAGGTGGCTTTGAGCCTTTTTGAGATTAAAAGCAGTAGATATAGGTCGGTATTGACCCCATAACTCTGGGTTTCAGAGCGAGCGTCATCTATATATACCAATAATAAATCTGTAGAGAGGTCAATTCTGTACATGAAATATATTTTCAAAATAACTATCAGGGGGTTATTATGATTAGTGATCGATACTAATGCCAAAAATGATATCAGTAAAATTTTTGTCTGTCTGTCTGTCTGTCTGTCGGTTTGTATGTTCCTTATGGAAACAAAAACTACTCGACGGATTTTAACGAAACTTGGCACAATTATTCTTCATACTCCGGGACAGGTTAAAGAATACTTTTCAGCACGGTGGTAAAGGGGAATTTTGGGAAATTTAGGGGAAACGGGAAAAATTACTCCAATTATTTAAACTTTCGTCGCGTGTGCAGCCTTAATGGTTAAAGTTACTTAGAAGTAATGTATTATGGAAATATTCTTCATAAAATTTTCTAAAAAATATCCTGCAACAGCATGTGGGTATCTTTTATGGTTAACTCACAATAACACATGTAACTCCTGATAGCTTAGCAGTTCGGAGCATTCTGATTATATTTGTTTACTCTTACGTTTATAATACTCTCATTCATCCCTAATTTAAAAATATTAACATTATTACCTATTCAATAAAAAAGAATCATAGAAATCGGTACAGAAACACCGAAATTATACATGAAATAAGCCGTCGCGCCCGTGACCAAAACCAAATCCTTACTAATTTACATATTACATACTAGATGGCGCCAGTAGTTGCAAGACTTTTTAGATTGTTATGAATACTTCATAGCATTTTAGTTAACTTCAACTCAACCTTTTATATAAATTTGCTTAATAACGGAGATATTGAATCGTTCATCAAAGCGCATTCAAAATCACAAAGCTGTTCAGGAATGCTATAAATTCCGATCATTGCGCTATATTTCACAAAGCTTGAGCAGTGATTGAAGAAACCTCAGATATTTAAAAAACAACGCTACCCGTGCGAAGCTGGGCCAACGCACTGGTACATAATAAATCTATATGAAAGGCGAATTCACAATCACACATGCTTTTGGTGCCTCCCCCAGATAATAATCCTCGGTCCACCCTTGCTGTACTATTTATAGGAGAAAAAATGTTTCGATAAATGGAAAATCTACCAGTATTTTACTGATTTAATCTCATTGACAACAAAACGCAGACTTACCCCAATAATCTTTCAAATGTTTAATCATAGCTATATAATATAGATAATTGTCATGCAAGAATACAGATTTCAGCATTCTATCCACCAGCTCTCGTCCGTAATCTATCTCCCAACACATCAAGTGAATGAACAGAGAGTTTCTTGAATTCATGTTTTCATACCTTCAAAGAATATTTAAATTAATGAAGTAGGTATGCTACATTTGGTCAGCATAGAAAAGCTCTCTAGCATATTTTCTCGCTATTGTCATACAAGCAGCGACTCTACATGAGCTTTATAAGAAAAAGGAAAATTGACTTCGGCAACCGCAAACCTCACTTATACGGGAAGCCCCATCGAAAAGGGGAAATTAAAATTAAAACTTAATGCCTAAGTTTGTACTAAAGTACCAGTAAAAACTGGTACCAGTTGCGGGGTCTATGTTAGTGTGTCTCCATGTTAGTTTAAAATAAGCCAGCTGCCGTTATTGCCTCGACTTTAGCACTCAACGTTTACATAATTTAAGCTACATCGTATGATATATACCTACGTAAGGCAAAAGAGAAACCTTATTTAATAGAAAAACTACATGTGTTAAAGTTTGTGCAGCATACTTATATCTTTTCCAAATCACTTCTTCCCAGCCAGATGGATGTATTGATGGTGAGAGCGGATAATCTTTCAGCGATACAAACCCCACAATTTTGCTTCTTTGATCCATTTGACATATACACAAAACGCTGTTCTGTCTGCAAACGTACAATAAAAGTTTGTAATACATACATACATAATATACTAACGGCTATAAATCCCTAGAAGGGGTAGCCAGAGCTGAGGAATTAATATATGTTTTCGAGGAAAACGTTTGTTTTATGAAGGCATTTAGGCTGTGTCGTAGGTACACAGGCACATTATAATCTAATATGTAATGTTGATAATTTATCAATCTCTTTTGCCAAGTCAAGTACTACTTTGTTATGAACAGTAGGTAGCCTTATCAGTTATAAACTGTGCAAGTAACATCACCTCATCTAAATACTAAATACTTAAACCATTGAAGTAGAAAGTTAATGAAAATTGTTACATCAGTGCAAATAAGTGCAAAAGTAGGCCATGGTGGAACTCAGAATACCGTTTGAAGCCGGGGCGGTCTACTAATAATTAGTTATATAAACTACATATATATAAATGACAACGAAGAATAAGACATAAACAATTACATTCATCATACAAATGATAGCCCTCAATGGAGATCTAACACGCGATCTACTCACCCAGAAGTGAGTCCCTAAACCACTGGACAAAGTCAATAGTGAAATCAATATTATGTAGCAATTCAAAACTTTTGCCGCGTAGTGCACGCGCTTAGACTTTACCCTTTCTATCCACAGGTATCGTAAGATGCGAATAAGAAGTGGTTTCTGGGCGATACGGTTGGAGACTCATCACCAACGATACTTTATTTCTACCATCTTCCAAATGTGGCTGAGGAGTTTCTAGTTCTGAAGCTATGGCTGCTATGTATGTGTGTATATCAAAACTTTGAAAAATTACTTACATAACATACAGAACATCATTGACAGTATTAATCCGGAAATTCAAGCGCATGGATTCTGTACACATTTGCAGAATTCTGGGTGCATCTTTGACATCCGCAAAACGGGCTCGGGAGAGAGGCTGAAGCATCTTTACTGTGCTTATTTTAAACGTAATACGAAACTCAAAAATTTTCTATAAACTATTGAAAAATAATCTCAATCCTTTAGAAGGAAGTACCTAGTAAGATCTGTCGTTGTTATCACATCCACTAATATAATATATTATACTATTTATATTATAAATTATTTAGAGTTCTTGTATGTTTTTTCTGATAATACACACCAAAACAACATGTTCATCATAGAATTTCTTATATAATATATTTGTCATAGATAATTTGTGTACTTCTTAGACATGATGGCAAGAAAAACAAGTACCTCTGAAGGTATGTACAGGTACCTAAGCAAGCAGAGTTCTCTAATCTTCATGATTTGTAAAAGATATTAGAAGATCCAAGATCCCATGTAGGCTTCACAGGCTTTGCCAAACTTACCCTGATACTTTTTCTTTATAAAAACTTAATTTCTTTTTATTGGTGTAGGCAGAGATTTATCGATTCCACGACAAACTTCTTTTTCGTTTGTTTGTCCGCAAAAGACATAAGGCCAAAGCTAAAGTTCGTGATCATACATCGCCGCATCCTTTAAGAGAATGAATATTACAATGACAAACTAATGAAGAAATTGTACTTTAACATATGCATTATGATTGGGACTCTTTAAGCTAGATTAAATTAGAAAATGTGTCCCACTACACTAGATTTTTGCAATGAGATACGATTTTTATGTACCAATAGTAGAAAGGGGCTTCACCTTACCAAATCTCTAATACAGCTGAGACCAGCTAAGGATTTATCAGATACTACAGACCTTCGACTTTTAATATCAAATGAAGCGGCACAGCAACTTGAATATTTTTTGTAAAGGCGGTATGTCTATATCTACATACATACATATACTCACGGCTATATTTATATTTCCCTAGAAGGGGTAACCAGAGCTAAGGAATTATAAATTCCTCAGCCACTTTTGGAAGTTGAGTGGGGAAAAGATGGCTAAAATAAAGGTTTTTGGTGATGGGTCTCCAACCGCATCGCCCAAAAATCCAATAAAAAGCCACAATACCCTTAGTCGCCTCTTACGACACCCGTGGGTAGAAAGGGGTAGCGACATTCTAAGCCGGCACTACACGGCATCATCATGTCAATATCTCTTATAGTTTAGTTAGGCTTTTGTGTTTTCTAACAAAGTTCACCAGGTTCGGAGAACACAAATGGGTCAAAATATGTGTACCAAATGCACTTGAAACTTTAGTATATACCATGTGCATTACAGTAGTTTTTATTTCACGTCAATACATGCAGTATTTCCGATGCAGCGACCTCGAGAAGTTCAACCCCGTTTTCAAATCTTCAGATTTCGCGCGCTTTTTAATTTTACGTCACAACCCGTGAGCCGGCCGGTCATTACCACTGCGCGAAGTCGGTCCGTGGGAATGGTGCGATTGTTTCTTTATTTATTCCTTTTATATGCTTGTTTACAATAAAGTAACATAAATAATAGTTATTTTTGCCGACCCCTACGAGGATAACTGGGTGAAAGTTTGAGTTTTGAGAGTTGAATTAAATACAAATACTTTCTGCCTGATAGCTGAAGTAACAACTTTAAACCACCTTTAGAAATTGAGAATAACTAAATGGCATAGAGGATTATTGTTGTTGGTGATTGTTTTATATTATCTCTATTGGCACAGAATAGCACTACCTCGTTTCTTCACAAGGGTAATAAAATTTGAATTTTTTTGTTCATGAATACCTTTTGTACATTTAATACTTAAATCACTATATAATATATAATACATATTACTAATAAATAAAGGAAAGTTTTTTTTTCGTTTGTTTTATCCCCGATGGTGTAGAAATATTTTCTTTCCTTTATTTATTAGTATGGTTATGTTATCGTGTGAGGAATGACGTGATTCGTGAAAGGTGTGGTGTAAAAGATTATATTGTAAGTAAGATAGAAAAAGGAATGTTGAGATGGTTTGGGCACATCGAGAGGATGGATGATAGGAAATTGGTAAAAGGTGTCTATAGAGCTAATGTGGAAGGTTATGTTAGTAGAGGACGGCCACGAAAGACACACTTGGACCAAATTGAAAATGTGCTCAAAAAGGCAGGCCGAAGTATGAAGAATAAAAGAGCATGTATGAAAAGATTGATGGATGTAGACGACGCAAGAGAGGTTTGCCAGGATCGTACGAAGTGGCGATCGATAGTCACTGCCTACCCCAATGGGAATTAACGGCGTGAGTATATGTATGTATTTATTAGTAAGGGTAATAAAAGGTGACTTTGAAAATTAGGCGCTTTTTCTAGGAGAATATTAGACGATGCGGCGGAGACTCATCGCCAATCACCAACAACCTTCATTGTTCAATCTTTTCTCCACTCAAGTTCCAAAAATAGCTAACAAATTCCTAATTCTGAAGCTTTGTCTACCTTTTTTCAGTTTTCTAGTCGTGATTCCATTTATATATTAAAGTGGCCGTGTAGTGTCGGCTTAGCATAGCACTACCCTATTTCTTCCGGTGGGTGTACGAAAGATGTGACTGACGATATCGGGGCTTTTAAGGGATATTTTCTAGTGTTGCAACAGAACTCTGCTTCCGCTTCCGCAACTGCAGAAGTTCCGCATGTTTTTTCACTTCTGTTTCTGCTTCTGGTTTCGCAAACTTGATAACAGAAGTCTTAACGTAGCAGTAGACGCGACGGCGGCACGGCGCGGGTGGTTGCGGGAGCTGGTTTAATATATGAAGAACATAGAAATAGACTGAAAGGTGAAAAAGCGGCCAAGTTACTCTTTATTAAATATAACTTGCTGCTGTTTAATTTTGACTACTAAAGTACAAATTTAATAAAATATTTTTTTTTTAATGTAAAATTGATCTTTTTTTCATAGTGTTAACGCTTCCGTTTCCGCTTCCGTTTCCGCTTCCGTTAAGATTTACATTTGACATCTGTTTCCGTTTCTGCATCCGTTATGCCAGTTCCGTTGCATCACTAATATTTTCTTTTAAGAAACTTTATATCACCATATTTTGCCCACGCAGCTTCCAAAAGTAGCTGAGGAAATTCTAATTCCCTAGCTCTGGTTACCCCTTCAAGGGATTTATAGCCTTGCGTATTTGTGTGTAATAAAGTGGCTCTTGATAGCCTCGTATAATAGGTAATAATAATAGGCACATAAAAAAAGTTTATCTGGTGTTTTAACTGTAGAGCTGTGTAGTGTGGCTTAGAATAGCACTACCCCTCTTATAAGTAAGAGGCGACTAGGGGTATTGGGGCTTTTAAATGGATTTTTGGGCAATGCGGTTGGAGACCCATCACCAATATCCTTTATTTTACCATTTTTCCCCCACTTAACTTCCAAAAGTGGCTGAGGAATTTCTAATTCTTTAGCTCTGGCTACCCCTTCTAGAGATTAATAGCCGTGAGTATATGTATATGTATGTAGTTGAAACACTGAGGCACACTACAGTATTTATTTGCTATTTTGTATCACAAAACTACAAAAACTGCATGCGTACGTAAGCGTGCGCGACTAATGGCCGGGGCTGTGACGTCACATCGCTACTTTCCCACGCCAACGGCAATTAAAGAAGTCGGCCGAAAATGCGCACTTTAAACCTAAATATTTCAGCCATTTTTTAAGCGATGAAAAAAGTAAAAACACAGTTATGCTCGTAATTTTTTGTAGAATTATTTTCCATATAAAACAAAAAACGTTGGTCAGGCTCATTCTGGCAAATTTCAGCTCAGAGTACATATATATATTATGGGAAGTACTAGTTCTATTTCGATAATTATGAGCGAGTGAGTGTGTGTCATACATAAATGCGAAAATTTGGTTTCCCTTAACTTCGGGATTAAAAAAGACCTACAGACTAAACAATGTGATTATAGCTTACTGGATGACGAAAATGTCTATGTTCCCAAATAGAGGCCTGAAAATGCAGCGTACTTGGTTCCAGTAAAGGATGGTACGGCAGGGGCACTACCGTGCCCCCAGAAGTATAGTAATCCCGAAATAATCAGTTGTTAGCATTAGGCTGTGTAATGTTCGGAGCCGTACAGTGACTAAAGGGAATGTCTGTAAATAAAATATCAGATGTGTACATTCTATCTTTTATTTTAAAGAATAAATCAAACTTACAGTACAAGTTCCATAAGAAATAGAGTAAATTAAAAATTAATATATCGAGTACCGAGGTAAGGCGATATATCATTGTTGAGCTCAACACGCTACTTCATTAAACTAAATGATTACATTTCTAATATACAGAACACAAATTAAATAATAATAAATTAATTTCCGTAACAATGTCGATATTTCTACTGCACTATTTAGCGTCATAAGTTAGAGATGACTTCCTTTTCAGTTCGTCTTTGGACAATGATTAGACAATTACAAAACGAATTGAAAACGCTACATCGTAAAAATGAGCAGCACATAAGAGAACCAAAATAAACGAAGTCATATTATTTACAAGTATTTGATTAGTATTTACGAGTAACCCATAACCTTCTTAAAAATACGAAAATAATAGCGCAAGATAGATTTTGAGCTGAATATAAAAAAGATATAGGCGGACTTGGAAAAGATACGAATTCGAACAAAACATAAATTGAGATAGTTGCAAATAGCAACGGTAACATATTTGAACCTCTACCGATATTGTAGAAAACATTCGTGTGATCCAGTAGCAAATTTAGCCAACATTATGCTACCTATTTAGTTTTAGTTTCCCTACCTAATCACTATTATTATTTATGATAACCTACAAAACGTATAAATATGATGAAGAAAATACTTTTTAATAGTAATTATTACTGATATATTTATTGCCCTAAATATCTTCTAAAAAGCACTTGTCAATTACTACAATCATACAAACTTTTTATTATTTCAAATATGTAATTTTCATCGCCAACCCTAAAATTCATGTTATACTTATGATTAAGCTTCTAATGCTTATAAGAATAAGAACTCTTAATATTATATTCAAGAATGTCTTATATATTAATGGTGTAAAAGACAATATATTGCTTGAAGTATTAAACATGCGAGTATACATGACATAAGTGTCGATAAGGCAAGTTACTTATTGCGGTACAAAAATAAACATTTCATTATTTTGTCAGTTATTATATTACCAATTGGTAATGTTTGTATATTGTTTGATATGGCACTGCCCATTTATTAGTGACTTCCTTATTGAATCAAAGAAAGTCTTTTATATGGTATTTTACCCTAGTTTGCTTTTTTATATGAATATTGAAAAATAGTACCGAGACAAAATGAAGTATTTTAATTATACTCAAACTTGATTATGCTTTTATAATTAAAATTAAATATGTTTTAATTAAAGTTACTCGATCTAAAGCAAACAAACCTAAATCATAACACAATCCGTTATCCTCAATTACATATATTCTAAAATCAGTCACTTATTAAATCTAAGTTGCACACAAAATTATTACTAGAATTAACTAAAGTTTGATAAATACTTATTGTTTCAGGTCTTCCATTTTACCAATCCCAAGAATAGTTACAAAGATTGTATCAACCATTTTGGAAATTATTTAAAATGGAAGTCGAAAACACAATAGAATACTCCTAGTGCTTGGTATATTACATTCTAATATACCATATATAGTTAAAAATAATAGAACTAGCGACGAAAATACTTGCAAACAAAATAATTTCAAGTCATCAGGTAAATTGTTTTGCTGTTATTAAAATTGTAAAAATTGTAATCATATTGTGCACACAATTTCTTATAATATATCTATATTATAACTTCTGTATGATGTTTGATATCAATCGAGCATTGTTTATTCAACATGCAAAGTACATTTTTTTTTAATTTCAAATATAACGCCACACAAAATGTCTTATTTTTGTTTATATTTAAAACTAGTTTCTGACATGTATACTTAAAAGATTGTAGCGAAGCATTTTGAGACAAACTTACTTAAAATTTAAGTTTGTTTCTTATAATAATAAAAACAAATAAAATGTGCAACTGAAAATGCTTCTTAGTAATTAATTTATAAATAGCACCTTTATAGAGTTATAATTCAATAGATATGCTAAAGAAAGAGAATTATCGATAAAATTATAAGCAAAATTGTACAGCTACAAGTCAGGCATTTGAACAATATTGAGTTATGAGGCTGACCGTATATGACATTTCAAGCGGAGGTCAATCTTTTATTTTTATTAAATTCAAGTCATCATAATTAATCTATGTCGTAATTAAGGATTTGAAACATTTTGGAATGTCATTCTATAATAATATATAGGTGGGTTATTTTTTACAACCCCAAGTAAACAAATGCATGATTCTCAGATTATTAATGCATTAATCACATATCATAATTAAATACTATATATTATGACCATAATCACAAATATAGGGGCATTTATAAAAATATATATAGGGCTAGTGGTTTCCTAGTTTATGATACACCTATCATTTATTTTTATTTGAAAATATATTTAAGTGTGACATTTGATTTTTCTGTATTAAAATCACAACTGTGTATTTAAATATTTACACTAAAATTATTTTTAATATTACATATTTAGAGTTTTAGTGTTTACCAAATAAAATTAATTCATGTCCACAATACATAATTTAATTAGAAGATAAAATATAGGTACTTGCTTATTTTAATTAATCAATAACTTTAATTTAAAACTATGATTTACAATGGACTTCAGCTTAATAAAAGAGCATGTCAATGTCATGGCATGTCTACACTACTCTGCAAACTTTCATCGTCAATATGATGTCAAAAATATACTATTTAAATTAACTGGTCACAACTGGTGACATTTGATAAAATGAGGATATTTATCATATTAATATTGAAGTTTTGCTATAAAACAACTTGAGACTTAGGTAAGCCAATTGTTACACACTGTGCAATAATGTGTGTAGATAGCACGTTTTAGTTTTATAACATACTCAGATAGTAGTATTTTCTAAGATTTTCACGATTGCACATTATAATTAAACACAAATAACACCTCAGTCTTCCTGTGACCATGATAACTGAAAAGCTTTCGAAACGTCGGGCTTTAAAAACAATGTAATTACACGCGATAAAAATATCCTAAAATCAATAGTTGTTTTAATTACAATACTCAAATAGTAACAGAGCAAGCAAGTGCCTAACATTTCTTTAATATACTCTTTATACTAATGTGTAGGCCATCAGTTGGGTCGTTTGGCAGTGATTTTTTACATTATTTGCATTGTCCACACAATAAAAAGTATATGTTTAATTTGAAATATTTGCCATATCTCAAATATAATGAGAGCGAGCGAGTGCCTAACACGAAACAGCACATACTAATGTTTTTCAATCAGTTGGGTTTTATGGCAGTGTATATGTATAGTACAGCATTCATATTGTCCCACAGAAGCATGAACAATATTATAATTGATTTCACAGTTTTCCCATATCTCAAATATTCAGTGAGTGAGTGTTTAAAATGTAGACTCAGAATGATGAAATATTAATTAATTTTAAACTTTTTACTTGTCTCAAAAGTATTGGAGTGAATAGTGTTGGTTCAGGTAAGTTGTCCCAGAGGTGTACAGCATATTTATCTGTATAACTTTTAATTTTTCCCATATTTCAAATACTATTGAAGTGAGCCAGTGCCCAAAGACTACAGAGTACACTATAGTAATATGCTTAACATTAAACAGAAGATACTAATAGGTGTTATCATTTTTGTGGGTATAAAGATAATTGGCATTGACCCATAGAGAACTTAACTAAATAGAGAAGATACAAAGATTGACACGATCTGTGTTTTGCCTCTGACTTCAGCAAAGCTAATGTATGACCAACAAAAGTCAGAACATTAAATCACCCAATCAGACCGTGCATAGGGACAGTTTGTTTTTGGCGAATCTTGTTTAGCAATTTTTGTTCTGACCTACGTTAGGTTTCCGTTCTTTAGTTAAGTTCTCTGCGCATTAACCACACAGAACCATAAACGGTATATATTATTCTTTCCCACATTTCAATCATGCTCGCCATATGATACTTATCACGACAGTAATACACTTATAACAAAACAGTACGTACTAAGAAATGTGCCATCAGTTAGGTCTCTTGGATGTGTGAGGTGCGACGGCGGTGGCGGCGGGCGGGGCGGTTGGGGCTCCTCCCAATTCGGCGGGGGAACCTAAAGCCACGCCTTCACTATCTACTTCCGTCTGGAGAAATAAAAAAAATATGATTATGTTTATTTATTTATTTTATTTTCTTAGGAACATTTACAGACAAAAGTATACAATATAGAGGTAAGATAGATCGTCCTATGCTATTGACAAATCTCCACAGTAATCAGACAAACCTCCATACTAATGTTAACAAACAAAAACATAGACAAAAAAGATCGAGGAATAGTTAATTGATTATGTAATATTTTTTATATTACGAAGGTACGTACATATCACGAGGAGTTAAAATAACTTTGCGTAATTAATCGCTTTATGGTGGCAATGCTGGTATTGGTGAAAGATGTACTAGGGGCGTTCAATAAAAAGTGAGAGCGAGTATGATGCAATTATATTTTATTGAATGTTTTTCTATTTCACCTTTGAGGTTGGTATATCTTTTATGAAATCTAAAATTCCCTTACGAAATAAATTTTGTTCCTGGTCCCTTAAAAATCACGTACGATGGCGATTACTTCGTCATCATATTCAAATTTCTGGCCCCTGAGAGGTTTCTCTAACCCTGGAACCAGGTAGAAATCGCTGGGAGCAAGGTCCGGTGAATACGGAGGATGTTCTATAAAATCGAAGCCAGCTTCTTTAAGGCGCCGTTGGTTCAGCGAAAAATATCATCTCAGGGGGTGCTGCCCCCGCGGGCGCGGGGAAGCGCCTGCGCGCCGATCGAGCAGCCGTCTCCCCGACGCGACGCCGCGTGCGCGCGTTTTAAAAACATACAGTAGGGTACGCAATACAGTTATTGTCAACTCGACAGTTTTAGCCACTCGCAAATATTTTCTATGGTATGGGTTCGGACATTTGTTTATGATTATTTACATTTTCTTTCTAAAATATTTACGAGTGGTTATAATTATAACAGTCAGGGTGACGAAAACTGTATCGCTTACCCTAGGTTATCAATTTCAAAAATAGTTTCTACCATGGCCGTTTACAATATAAAATGTAATGATACGATAGATTTGTCTATCCCTATCAGTTAAACAAAATTATTACAGTGATAATTTCATAACTTTTGCCGTGACGTGTCGGCTTAGAATAACACTACCCCATTTCTACCCATGATCGTAAGAGGCGACTAAGGGTATAGGGGCTTATTAAGTGATTTTTGGGCGATGTGGTTGGAGAACCGTCACCGAAATCATATATTATTACCATCTTTTCCCAAATCAACTTCCAAAAGTGGCTGAGGAATTTCTCATTCCAAAGCTCTGGCTATCCCGTTAAGGGATTTATAGCCGTGAGTCTATGTATGTATATAATTTTCAGTTTACACGTGTATCTATTTAATATCATTAATTGAAATTAGAAGTTACTTTAACGGTTTTGTTCTTTTTCCCATTCCTAATAAATTAAACAATAAAATATAAAAATGAGTGCAATCTATGAATTGAATGAATTCTTTTATATTTGCTAATGCTAACCGTACGCACGGTCACTCTCACGCCTACATTGACGCGCATCGTATTCAGATAGGTCACTCGCACACTAACGGCGCCGCACGCGCGTAAATTGTAAGATCTGTAACACGAGGCGCGCGTGACATAGGTCCATCCCCTAAAGCAGCTCGTCGAGCACTGAGCGGGCGGCGGGCGGCGCTCGGGCACGAGTAGGACTGCGTATATCGATGTTTTTAAAATATTTGTTTTATTGAATTTATTAAAAAAGAAAACTAATCGCCAATTATTATTAGAAATACAAATGCTCAAATTATGATGCAAGTTATATGTAAGTAGGTAAAATAAATAAAATATAAAACCAATTTAAAGAGTGTAATTAGAGGTATGTTGGCGATTTTTTTCTATCGAGCGAAAATGTATTAATCATGTTTCGAATCGCCAATTTCACAGCAGAAAAGCCTCAAGATTTTGGTATATTTTTTTCAAAACCATATTACTATAAACATACGCATTATAATGTTTCAAAAACTCTGTTCGCTGGACTAACGGCACCTTAATTGCAGCCATCGCAACTCTGGACTTGGTGAAACAAAATAATTTTAGCGAGTTTGCGACGCAGTTCCTCGCGTATTTCCTCACGCACCTTTTGATTTGTCTTGCATACAAAGTCAAGTCCCCATAAAAGTGGCTCTATGCTTCGGGTATTCGATCATTATCCTTATCGGCCTTGGCTGACCCAGAAAAGAGACCCCATTATCTTACCTGCGGAGGGAATGTCTTAAATTTCTTTGGAGTAGGAAATGATGGTCTTTTCAAAGTCATGGACCGTGTATTGTTTCCGAGTTATGATGGCGAAGCCATGTTTCGTCCATAGTTATGAATAGAGCCAAAAAACGGTCAGGATCTTGTTGTCAAAACGGGAATAGGCCTGCCCCCTATCACGTGAGTACACTGTCCAAGCAAAACGTGGGTACTCTGAACACCAGGTGACAAAGTCACGTGATGTTCAAAAGTATTAGTGCCTCTGCCAACCGCTTCGGGGATATTCGGCATGAACGTTTATGTTATGTTATGTTATGATCTTGTTGTATCAAATCTAAACAGCGTTGTTTAATTTGCAGTCTCATTTGTTTCTGCGCGTCATTAAGAATTCTGGGTACTCAGCGCGCTGACACATTTTTCATACCCAAACGGTCGTGTATAATACCATGGACTCTTTCTATCGAAGAACGAAAAGTAACACGACGATCCGTCGAGACATTTTTTTCAACTTTTTTAATCATATGTTCAGTGACTACCGTTGTAAGGCGTCCCGTGCGTGGATCGTCGTTAGTGGAAATTCATCCTCGCTTAAACTCAGCTCACCAACGCTCAACCGTAAAATGTAGTGGAGGAGTATTAATCCCTAATGTAGCTCTTAAGTCTTGATTTACCTATTCCGTACTAAAACTTCTATTTTCTAATTTTTTAAGAAAACTTTCCGACTAGAGGCAAACAAATGATTTCTATTATCAAAAAACAAAAGTAAATGCATTTATTTTTTTATTATTATTATATCAAATGTCTAGGCTATGCCACAATTTTTTTTTTTCAAGAAGTATATATTTCATTCTTACTATTTATTGAACTCCCCTCGTAGTACAATCGATGTGGATGGTAATTTCAGTAGTAAAGGTAAGTATAGTAGTTGGTAATAAGTTCTGGACATAGGCCTCCTAAAAAGATCATAACGAAAGGTTTTGTGCTGCCCTCATCCACCACGGTAACCTTGACGGTATTAAATAAATATATGTGTCCCCATGCACCCCATTACACTGTTTATTTTAACAGCTGAAAAATATCCTGATATACTCTAAATAAAAAAACAAACCTTTTCCTCTTTAGGACTTTGTGGTGATCCTGCATCTCCATTTGTGTTTGAGCTATCTGTAGCACCTTCAGCTTTTACTGAACTTGCTGCTCCTGAAATTAAAAAATACCCTTAGAATATAATTAACAACAGACCTGACATACTTTTTACTGACCAAAAATTATTGTCAGTCTCTTTCATGTGATGAGAAAAAATATAGTTTTAATATAATCCTCACAATTTTCCACACTTCCTCTAAAGCTAAGAACCTTCTCCAAATTTTAAGAAACACTACAAAAAGAATCAATCAAATCGGTCTAGCTGATTTAAGGTTTTGCTCTTAGCAAACATTTACAAATACAAATACAAAATACATAAATCTTCATTCAGTTTCATCTGTTTTTACAAAAAGTATTTAGCAATAAATTTGTATTGCATAGAAGACTTATAGGCCCAACTCGGAATATGAACCCACGCCTCTGTGCATGATGTTCTCCCCACTAAAATATTAAATACATTTGCTTACAATATACTTCTAATTATCTAAATTCATACATATTCTCATCATTAAGGGAAAAAGATCTTAAAATAACCGATACTTAGTGATAGGCAGGGCCGTCTTAAACTAGGCTGGGGCCCTTGGGCACACAAGAATTGGGGGCCCTTTTGGAAAGTTAAAATGCGAATTATAATAACATTTTTTACTAATAAGTATGAGTATGACCCCTTATTACAGGTAATCTCATAGAGGTATTATATCTCTATGGGTAATTCAATATAGTATGATATAATATGCCATTAAAGAGTTTGTAAAAAAAATATACTTTATTTGCGAATATAGGTATTTGACATATTAGATGTTACAACATTTATTTAGACCATGCTATATTCCACCATCTGTGGCATGCAAATCTCTTAAAAATTTTAACAATTCAGAATTTAAAATTATAATGTAACACAGCGACACTTTTTATAAAAAACAAATAATATAATCGTTGGAAAAAATTGTAAACTTAAATAAAAAAAATACATTGGTAAAATAAATCAAATCCATACACTTAACAAATAAAATCAAAATGTAATGCTGCTGGTTTTTAACACGTTAATATTAGCTTCACCTGTATGTATGTATGGTATGTTAGTATGTATGTAACCGACTTCTTTAAACTCGATTTGACATACATACATACATGTACTCACGCCGTTAATTCCCATAGGGGTAGGCAGAGACTATTGATCGCCACTTCGTACGATCCTGGCAAACCTCTCTAGCTTCGTCTACATCCATCAATCTTTTCATACATGCTCTTTTATTCTTCATACTTCGGACGCCTTTCTTTTTGAGCACACTCTCAATTTGGTCCAAGTGTGTCCTCCGTGGCCGTCCTCTGCTAACATTACCTTCTACATTAGCTCTATAGATACCTTTTACCAATTTCCTATCATCCATCCTCTCGATCTTCCCAAACCATCTCAATATTCTTTTTCCAATCTTACTTACAATATCATCTTTATCACCGCATCTTTCACGAATCACGTCATTCCTAACACGATCACAAAACCTTACATTACAAACTTTTCTGAGGGACCTTATTTCTACTGTATTCACTCTGCTTTCATGCTTCTTCTGCCACACCCAACATTCGCTGCCATACATAAGCGCAGGGACAAGAACAGCATCATACACAGTCATTCGGGCCTTTTTGGACACCGATTGACTAGACATTAGACTATCCAGTGCTCCATTAATCGCATTACCCTTTTTCAACACACTTTCCATCTCTAGTAAACACACATCCCAGATTTGAAACACTCGATTTTACCCACTTTAATCGGACCTACTTCGGATTTTTTCGTCTTTAGAGCAACCCACGCTTCTTCAAGATTTTCACCTTATATTGGGAAATATTTTTTAGGTACATATACATATACGTACGGCTATAAATCCCTAGAAGGGGTAGCCAGAGCCAAAGAATTAAAAATTCCTCAGCCACTTTTGGAAATTTTAGTGGGGTAAAGATGGTAAAATGAAGGTTATTGGTGATGGGTCTCCAACCGCATCGCCCAAAAATTCCTTAAAGGCCCCAATACCGTTAGTCGCCTCTTACGTACACCCACTGGAAGAAATGGGGTAGTGCTATTCTAAGCCGACACTACACAACTTTATTTTTTAGTTAAACTATATTTATTTGGTGACGATTACGATGACGATTTCTTTCTGGATTTCTGTTGACTAAAATCTTATAGTCAAAATGGCGTAGTGTATGCCTTGTAAATCCCTTTGATAAGATCACTAATTGTAATGTGCCCGACAAAAATGTTTTGAGAATAAATGTGTGAGAGTAATTTTCGGTCCTTCGGGGCCCCCCTGGGATTGGGGCCCTGGGCCAGTGCCCCGTGTGCCCTTATGGTAAAGACGGTACTGGTGATAGGTCAAAAAAATATTCAACACAAGTACAGAATACAGGCATATTCAAACAGAGCAACAATAGACCTTCCCACTATCAAGTGAATACAATTTCAAGGCACTCTCAAGATTCAATGATAAATTATCACAATGATGAATCACAAAACTTAGGACCTCTACAACTCTTTAAGGGCCTGTGGGAGTCATGTTATAGCGCACACTACTGCGGACTCACATGCACATAGCAGTGTCTCACTCATATTTCTACATTGCAGTATTTAAGTGTTTATTGAAATAATCATAATTACAAATTATAAGCTGTGTAGTGTCGGCTTAGAATAGCACTACCCCATTTATTCCGGTGGGTGTACGTAAAAGGCGACAAAGGGTATTGGGGCTTTTAAGAGATTTTGGGCGATGATTTTGAAAGGTTTTTGGTGATGCGGAGACCCATCACCAAAAACATTTATTCTACCGTCTTTTCCCCACTCAACTTCCAAAAGTGGCTGAGGAATTTCTAATTTCTCAGCTCTGGCTACCCCTTTTAGGGATTTATAGCCGTGAGTATATGTATGTACAAATTATAAGTTGGTACACAGCAGGGTGTACTGGCCAGTATATCTTTGCTGTATCCACAGGCCTTAAACGATTAGCCTCAACAGAGTCAAGGGACATTTAATATTTTATTAGAATTATAGATTATTAACCCGCGACCTCCGGGTATATGCCCCCGTCGCTCTGCCAAATTCTTCTTTCGTTGCTTCTTTTTACATTGGCAGAGCGAAGGGGACCTATACCTTGAGGTCGTGGATTTGATTCCCGCTGATGACGAAATTTTTCTTTCCTTTATTTATTTGTAATAATCCCCACAAGAGGTTTTCATTAACAAAACATTCTAGATATAACCTTGTATATGATTTTGAGCAGATCCCTTTTCAGCATCATGTTCTCTCACGACGGCATCTAAATTGAATCGACGACGATATGTTATGAAGAAGGTTCGCACGTGAGCCTCTGTTTTGGTTCCTAGTGTTTCAGCAATTGCTTGGAAGTCTTTGCCTGAAAAAAACGTTCTTGTCAGTATTAATGAAGTATTTTTGTGTAACCCTTAAAAGTTAGTATAGGTGAAAATTAACCCCAGATGTTGGTATTTCAATGCGCGAATATTTCACGCTTTTTTATTCTTCGCTTCTGATAACATCATAATCATCATCCATCTTATATTATAATCCATTCTTATATTTATTTTAACCATTACGCACCCCAGATCCTGGGAGTTTGAAGTATAGTGGACCTAAATGAAACCGATGCGATATTTTTTAGTTAAAGATCATATAATAATTATCTATGAGATAGGTGCTGAGATTGTTCATCATCATTTAAGGTAATGAAAAATTTATAAGTAATATTCTATAATGTAAATATACGCACTAAACATTCATAAGACTTTCGCCCCATTTCTGAATTGAGTATTTTAGCTGAGAACGACTTAAGTATTGCTTTGTCTCATTCAGTTGTTAAGATTTCAATGCGACAGAACAATACTTAAGTTGTTCTCAGCTGGAATACTCAATTCAGAAATCTGTCGTTAGTATAGGCACTCCAAGATTTTACAAGCACTAAGACACCTGAATTTTATACATTAATACTGATATCTCACCATATTTCCTGACAGCAGTGACAGCCATGAGAAGTTCATCGTTGGTCCAGCGAGGGTTGATCTTGGCAGGAGGTTCTCCGGGTCGTAACTGTTCTACTCCAGTTTCGCCTACTTTGCGTTTCATTGCGCTTAGCTGTTGTTTGTTGTGTTGTACCTGTGTTTCATGTAAAATAATAGTAAATGTTGATTTTGTATTTCAATAATGCCTAGAAGCAAACAATTAAGTTCTTAAGATTTTATATTACTTACTTAATAGTAATTGAGCATGCAACTGGAGCACACTATGACATAATGTGTCTTGAAAAAGGATGCCATGTTTATTTATTTATAAACTAAATATTTCTTTCAATATTGATGAGCGTGAAAATCAATATACGAAAAACAACAGATTTACGATACGGTTAGCTTTGGCGGTATAGTTACAACATTGCAAGCCTGTATTTTTTTCGTATAACAATAATTTAATGAACGTGATAAAATGTGCAGAATAATTGATGTTAGAGCCGCCATGCACAGACTGCTCGAACAGTTGACAAGTGATCAACATTTACTTACAGCTTGAACTCTCGATAGCTGATTGAAGTTACCGTAGATCACTGTGTAATCAACTACTTAAAGTGCTCATAGACGATCGAATCGGTGTGCGGCCCGCACCATCGATGGGGTAGCCATAAGAAGTTGCTCAGCCACTTTTGGACGTTGGTGATGGGTCTTCAACCGCATCGCCAAAAAATCCCTTAAAAATCCCCAACACCCTTAGTCGCCTCTTTCATACACACAAGGGTAGAAATGAGGTAATGCTGAGCCGACACTTCACAGCTTGTTGCACAGATTTGTCGGAGTTATACAAAGATTTCATGTTTGTGGAATACAGCACACAGTCTTTATTGTAATAAAGCACGCAATCAAGCATTCCAAATACTTTTGGATAAATGGAACACATATAATCTTCTTGTGACTAATGCGATTTTGCCTTGTTAAGAGAGACAGGGCGGTATGTCGCGACGTTCTCGCGCAGTGCTAGCCACAATGCGACTGGACCGTCTAGGGTTACCGCACGGTTCGATCGTCTATGAACACTTTTAAAGCAATTCGAAAGTTATAGTTTGCTACGCAATTTGCAATTTAAAATTATTCACCTACACCTGCTTCAAGCAGTCAATGTCTGGCGGCCCTTAAAACAAAATATATACTTCCGGAAAGCCATGCAACATTTAAAGAAAGAAGTTTTCTTTCCTTATTTATTTATTTGTTTCCACAATAGCGTTTCAGCCTATTTAATCAGTAGTCAGTTAAAATACAAAATGAGGTAACACAGACTAATACTTAGACGACTTATAATAACTAAAACTAACATGCAAGTCAACTAAATCTAAATGCTTATTTTATTTCATTCATCTGGATTATCCAACCTTGTCATATGTAAAAAAAATACTCCCTGAAAAAAAAACTAAACTAGAACTATCGTGTGCAGATAATATTTTAATGCTACCAGTCTACAAACGCATCGAGAATTGTCGGACACTTTCGTACATTACTCGTCAACCACTGTAACGTAATTCGGAAAAAAATACTATTTGCGATTGCGCGAAGTTATTAATTTTAGATTAACCGAAGCACGAACCAGCTCAGGTTAGATACCACATACCCTTTTATTTGTACCAAAAACCATGCGTATCCGATATTCCAAAGAACGCAACACGACATTTATAACTAACTATTTAACCTTTCAAATCCCAACATGTCTAAACACTATGGCGACCTGAAAGATTTGAGAAGAATATTAAACTTAACTTTCATAGATGGCACTCCAAAGGTTAAACAGTTCAGCGTTGCCTACAAAGATAGGACAGGCATGCAATAACTAATAACGTGATCGACCTAAACTTAGTGCTGTGGTATCTATCCATCCCGGACGAGAAATGCGCCAAAGTGTCCGTCTTACTTGTCTTTTAAGCGATATGATTTCTCGATCCATCGCTTTGAGCATCGCATCTCCGCGGTTAACTAGTGGCGAGGTGGGGTCAACGTTCGTTGCCATGGCGACCAGGTCGTCGTGGTTGATGTAGATCCCATGAGGTAAACGACGCTTGTATCTCGCAGGTTTGCCGTTACCTCGACGAACTGCGCCCACCAAAGGCCGCAGGGTCCCGTGCGTCCTGCCAAGCGAGTCAGCGCGATTTTGAGGGACCGTCAGCGCTTGAGGCTTGAGGAAACCCATTCAAAGGGATCGCAGGGAATTGTCATGGGTTTTTTAACTACTATCGGTTTACAAGGACAAGCTCTTGTAAGAGTTTCGAGGGTTTAGGATGTAAAGATCGACAGCATGGGACAGCCGGCTGTTCCTCTTACATTTAAAGATGATTAAGCGCTAGCAGATTTCATTAAGCTTTCCTTAACATTAAAGAGTTAGCCTTTGATTTGGGTTTCCTTTATAGGGTATTGAAAATTCGAAGGTCCCCACCCGATACCGACCTGGCATGAGCGCTACAAGCTTGGCATAGTTTGTGCGAGTTGTAAGCCGTCGTCTGCGAGCACATGATGCCGCACACCGTGCACTTCTTGTTCTGCTCGCCGTCGCCCTAAACCCCAATCATAACTTTAATATCGTCCGCGATTGACAGCGCTCCCGTCAATAATCTATATCACGCTTACATCCGACTGTTACGGTAAATTATCTGCACACGTTTAGTTAACACCGAAAGGAAGCATGCGGGATTATTGAAGGAAGTGCTCGGGAAAGGAAAACAGTAAATTTTTGTACACATATATATTTATGCATTAGGAAATTTATTTAACACATAATGATTACCTGAACTGGATAGATCAGTGAGCAATAAAAAAAACTTAAAATATGATGAATAACATACAGAGAGCTAACATAACTAAAAATAAGCATAAAACGATGTCTTCAAAAATAATACTTTTGAAAAGATAAAAAAATACGATTAGCAGTAAAGCAAGAACTCAAGCTGCGTCTAAAAAAAATGAGCTGATGAAACACCAAGATTTGTAGATATTTGTAGTCAGACAAGAGACGACAACACCTAGCAGACGACACAGACAATATAGAAGGCAGACAGAGACTAATGGGACATCAAACCCACCTGGGAAGCCTGAGCACCGGAGCCGCGCAAAATTCCATACGAAAGTGAGGCCCCGCGAACTACGCCGCGGTGGGTCCACCTCTGTCTCAACATAATACTATCTGTGACACTTTTAACTCAACAACCAAGTATCTATTAGGGTTTTATGTATGAACAAAATGAGAGCAAATCAATTCACTTTGGGGAAAACCAGTTCAGATTTTGGCCAATTAAAAAGTGATAATGTTAATGGACTACTGTTGTATATTACTTGGCATTATCATTAATGTTTTTCAGTTATGTTAGCTCTGACTGTTAGGATATTATCATTTGACAACTGAATGTTGGATAATCCAGATAATTGAAACAAATAAAAGCAAACCAATATTATAATTAACACCCACCTTTTCATCGTTGTCAGAATCCTTATCTGACACTCCTGGCTCCGCACCGGCCCCAGATTCTCTCTTCACACTTTTGGTATCAATGGAAGTATTCGTGTTTTTGTTATCACCAACAACATCCATCAGAGATGTGCGTGCTCGAGTCTTTTTCCAGGAGTAGTAGTATTTAACAAGTGAGGCAATTGATTTATCTGGTAACTGAAAATTTGTGAGCCATAAGTCAATAAAAGTTTTTATAACTGATACAAATAGAATGATAACTTGAAGCAGCTACAAGACAGAGAAGTTAATTTGCCTTTACTTTAAACCACCTTTTAGATAATGATATATGTATATTCTATATGATGAGTCCTAGAATGGCTTTCGTTGGAAATTTGCTCTTAACAGAATTACCAAAAACTAAATTAACCTGAATACGAAATACTGCGCCAAAAATGTATGCTTTCAAACTTAGGAGTAATTTACTTTTCGGGAATCGAAAAATAACTATAGCTTTGTCCCGGGATTCACTTAAATGTTACGAGATAACTTTTTATAAGTCTATGAATCTTCGATAGAATGTAACAAAACTGTAATGACGCGCAGGAGAGAGCACAGCTAACTGTGATAGGCAAGATTGGCCTAGGCGCCGCCGGTCGTCCATGGCGTGATATCATCATTAGACCCCGTTATCTTTGTAGCATTTTGGTGGCACCTGATTTTAGTGATGGGGTAAGTTATATTAATATTAATAGTTAAAAAATGCGTAGGTAGTATAAATTCTTGAAAAATTACATTAGAATTATTTAATAAAATAAATAATTCTATTAATTAATTAATTCTAATAATTAATTTTGTACATAACCATTTTGGTATACTAGCTACTTCTATCAAAAAATTAGAGGGCCAAAAATTAAAATTAAATGAGTCTTTGCACATCATATTTGATGTACAAAGAAAGCTTTCCATACTTATCCTGCACCCCAAAGGTAAAATAGTATATCAAAAGTTAAAAAGTGTTTTATCTCAAAATATCCGGGATATATGACGATACAAAATATAGATAATTTGTTAAAAAATAAAGTAACAGAAGTTAAAGAATCAGTAAACAAAAAAACTTTACAAAATTTCAAAATGATGAACTTTTTGCCACTAACATCGGTAGAAGTTGAACGATCTTTTTCTTGCTTAAAATGGATGTTTTCTAATAGGAGATAAAGCCTTACTCCCGTAAATATGGAACGAATCCAAGTTATTTACTACGAGTGTCACATACTAAACAAATGTCAATGTGAATAAAATATATGAATGTAAATATATAAAATATTAATGTACCTACTTATCTATTTTATTATAATAATAAATAATAATAAAGACAACAGAGATTAATTTATTATCAATTACCCCATCACTAAAATCAGTTGCCACCAAAATGCTACAAAGATAACGGGGTCTAATCATCATATATTTCTTGTATTTATTTGTCTCGTAATTCTCGAATCAGGCCCTACCCAGACTCATAATCGAAAATGCCGACCCAACACTAAACCCATAAATTTAAAAGCCACCCCAGGACTTCCTACTATGCACCAACTATGGTGGAAAATGTGGACACATTAAAAATAAAAGTATTTTTTTATTATTACCATTTGTCGTATCCTATGAAAACTTTTGCCATGAAACTGAAATGCTTGTTCAAATAACACTTTGTCTTCGACTGTCCATTCATCAGGAAATGGGGTGAAATTAGCCAAGTCCATTGAAGCTCTGTTTAAGTCATGTTTATGCCAAAATAACATTCCAAGGGCTTGTTCTCCATTGTACCCATATTTTTCCTTTGCCACAGTTATGTATTCATCCACTAAAAAGGTTGAATAAATTTATTATCTTTAAACTTAGTGTATGTATATATATACATATATATGTAATAAATCAAAATCTGTGTTGTAGTTTTTGAGTTATGGGTATTCACTAGTGTTTATGCTAGAGGTTTTGTGAATGTATGTAGTGAGGTTTATGTAATATATATATATATATATATATATTCTTTTAATTTTCAGAATCATAGCCAATGTTATAATACTATTTTTAAACAAAATTTGTGGTTGTTATTAATTTATTGTGCTAAAATATCAAATACTAAAAACAAATTTATGTTTTATTCTTAGACCCCATTCCATGACACTTTATCACTCTGGTACAAACACAATCATGTACTTACAGGGAAGTGATGTGACAGTAGGTATAATGTGTTAGAATATTATCCCATTTTATAGTTCTTTCACTTGTTCCACTTTCTTAGCATAATATCAATCATGCATTCTGTCATATCGTCTGCTTCCTGGTAAAATGTAGTAAATGCGTTTTTTACAAAAAAAAAGTTAATAATGCATTTATATGTAATTTTTGACGCTCTTTCTACTGGAAAAACGCAATAAATGATAGGACTGTTAATTACAGGTCATTTCTCAATAACAGGTCAAATATGATAAGTGCACACCCATGCTAAAAATAATATTTTTTTCCACAATATTTATAAGAAAATGGCCTCTAATATGCGACCGCAAATAAGAACATTAAAGTTCCAATAATTTATTAAATAAATTTCTGCAAAATCTTATTTAGATGTTAGTAAAAAAAATACTTAAACTTTGAACACTATATCTCCGTGTAACAAAATATGTATTTACTACATTTTACCAGTAAGCAGACGATATTATCCTCTCTTTCAAAACCCATTGTTTTTCAGTTTTATACACATTCACCCTTGTTCCCTTACTTTCAAAAGATGTACATGCTATATTGATCATATCTTGCAACTCTTCCACTGATGATGGAAAAAACACTTGATCATCAGCATATCATGAGGCATCTAATGATGAATCCACCCATTCTAACTCCATAATCACTTTCACGCAACTCTATGAGACCGTCATACATGAACAAATTGAAAAGCCACAGAGAAGCTACACAACCCTGTTTCCTAATAAAACAGTGATACACTTTTTTTTCTAATAATTTAAATGTATTATTTAAATCGGTGGAAGATTCTACATGTCATTATAGTGTTCTAAAAATGAGTAGGTTTGATTGGTATCAATTTCCAGATTTTCAGTCACCCAGGGTCTCTTAGTTAAATTCAAATAGTAATATTTGGCTGGATCTAATATAGCAACTTTGACCACAAGTATATAAGGATGGATTTGTGTCATTCATTTGTGTTTGTAATAAGTTAAGATTTTTTTTAAACAGCTGACGCCTTGTATTGTTCTGTTAATGATTGTGTTGAATTTGTCTGATAATAACTGAGACAATAGTGCTTCAGAGATTGCATTAAACATTTGTTATTCCATATTTGTGGCAATTTTAAATACCGTGGCAATTTGAAATTATTTTTTTTTAAAATAATGTGTGATGATGATGACAATACATACTTTTATCCATATGCCACTAATGGGAATTATGTTGCAAATGTTTCAAAAACAGTTGCAACATAATTGCGCATTTGATTCACGTTCAATTTATTTTTTGCTTTCTACAAAGCCAAAATTTTTGTTTTTTTTTATGAGTTTGAGTATGTGTGATAATTAGTAGGTCCTTTATAGTTTAGAAACAGACTGAGGTACTGAAAATTATAAAATTTACATTGTGATATGACAAAATTTTATCTTACATTTGGAGTCCGAAATATCACATGTAGGAGACCACACCAGCAGCGCTCGGTCAGAAATAAGCTCAGGTCTTCTCTGTTCAACTGGTTCCAGTTCTGGGCACACAGCCTGATAATCTCGCCCCACTCTGATTTTTTCAGCTGCAAACGGTATAACTGCTTGGTTTCGTTCAAAACACGTGGATGAAGGCAGCGTGTGGATGAAGTCAGGGTGGTGAATGATGATTGAGTCACAAAGCATGGAATGAAAATGATGTTAAAGTAGTATGGTAATATATTGTTATTGCATGAATTAAAGCGAATTAGTTACACGTATTAGTAGATCATATTGCGAAATTGACAAGTTGACTGACGATTGCTGAGCCACATGCATCATGTTCATAAGCAGAGTCAATGCACTTGACAGTTTCAAATTTCCCATGTGTAGTTTTACAATATGAAACATACCATTTTCATCTTCAGAACTTGAATCGGGACTACCATGTCCATTGGGACTAGGCCCCCTTGATCGCTTCCCATTTCGAATATCAGCACTTCGCTCCGCCAAGACCATGTTTAAAATAAAGTTATCACACTTAATTACAAATCCACTCAAACAGTTCGACGTTTCCACAGATTTAAATACAATGGTTAACACTTTCCAACATAAATATAATAAGGTTTCGCGTACTTTTTAATTTAAAACCACCGCATCAATAAATTCACTGACTAATCAGCAATGAGTTCAGTCAAGTGACTAATGGCGTCTGTACCTTTACTTGCACTGTACCAAAGCTTTCAAAACAAAAGTAAAATTACTCGGCAAATTATGTTATCGACCGGACATACAAGTTAAATAATCAAATTAATATTTTGTGCTCTTTTAGTATTCAAATGTAAAGATCTCGAGGGTTATTCAGTATAAAAATAACAGTAATAAGTAAAAAGCTACAAGTTTTTTTTTACGACTGGCAATAGCTAAATTACAGATTTCTTAAATTAAGTAAGACACAATGGGAAAAAAATAATTCCAAAATACGAATATAAAGGAATTAAAATATGTTATCAGGGTTTTTGATAAGAATTAAAACTTAAATCATTATTGCAATTTAAAAAAGTTTCAATAATTATTATATTCTGCAGAACTTTTGAACTATTAACAAGAACACTACCTAAGTATCATTTTTACCCATAAGATGTCGCTACAACTCTTCGAGCAAAAAACCTGAAAATCTAAATAACACGCGACACGAGGTCTGGCTAGAATATGAGATGGGAAGGATGGGATACGTAAATTAAATATTGCAATCTATGCATACCTCTAGTACAGTCATAGATTAATCATTATGACCTCCGATCCGTCTCACCCTTCAGTTTCCTGTTTCCTGCCACTTTCACCAAGCTGTCATTGGCCCACCTCGTGTGATTTTTCGTATCAGATAGTAGAAATTATTTTGTTGTCTAAATATGGTGTTCGTATATTTGCAATCTCTCACTGACATAATTGACTCGTGGAAATGTAACCTTGAATATACCTACCACACCGTTAGTTCCTATTAGGGTAGGCAAGGCTATCTAGCACCACTTTGTCGTGAGCTTTCTTTGCATTCTGATGAATTTTAAACCTTTATTCTTCAGACTCAGACGCCTGCCTTTTTGGGTATATTCTCTATTTCATCTAAAATGTGTCCTCCGTATTCGTTCTCTACTGACATTACCATACCATCCACATTGGCTCTATATATCACAAATTCAATAGGATCCATCCTCTCTATGTGCCTAAACCATCTTAACATACCTTTTTCTATCTTTTTTACAATATCATCTTTCATACGGCCCCTTCCACGAATCACACCATTTCTCATTCGATGTCATAAACCTTACATTACAATATATTTTTGTTAGGGAACGCATCTCTACTGCATTCGCTCTACTCTAATTCTTCTTCTGATTACACCCAATACAGTCCCCCCTGTATGTAATTGATTAAGCCAAACTATTTAAATGTTTCTAAAAAAATAAAAAAATCAATTTTATTTGTGCAAGATTTAGAAACGCATATTTGATAATATTGTTTGTTTGAAAATATGTTACAACAATACTGTTGTTCATTTAAATTTTTGTATAAAATTATAAAATACTGGAGCTGGCTGAAAACCAGCGTGCTTCAGCTGGTGTGTCCTGCGAGATACGCAGCTGAGGCACATATGCTGAGCCAGAACCGATTCGGCAACCTTTGTAATTCATCCAACGATTGTAATATTATTATTTTATTGCCTAATAAATTATTTTTCTTTCTTTCTTTTCTTTCAATATTCGCTGTGATACAGGACCGTAGAAATTAAGGAACTAGAACAGCATTGTGCACCGCCATTCGAGCCTTTCGGGTTAATAAAATAGGTACAAATTGCTTTTTAAAAGATATTCCAGAGAACCTGTTTGTGTCTGCATAAAAAGCGTGTGTTCTACCCACTCAGATATCACGGTTGTTCATTATTAGCTTTGTAAATAACAAATGAATTATTTACTTCAACTATTTTACTAAATAGTTGAAGTAAATACTTTATTATATTTCTATATTACTAAATCTCACCTTACGAGTATATGTCTTGAGAGGGCCCAGAGGGCGGTTTTGAAAGTTGGTTTACAAAAACCACGTTTTTACCCTACAAAAGATTTATACGTAGAGTGGGACGTACTCACAGTTAGGCAACTCTTCATTCTATACAATGTACTTAAGCAGCACACTGATACCCCTCCCAATGAGATCCTAACAAAGCGCAATAGAATGATAGTGCCCTCCAAACGACTGAAAACTAAATTCAGCAACCGTTTTTACTGCTTCTTAGGTCCCTTCCTGTTTAATATAGTAAATAAAGCTTTTCCTGTTGTCCACCTTAATCGTATGGAATGTAAAAGACTGATAGTATCCTGGCTAAAAAAAATTGATTATAATAGTACTGAATTACTCCTTCTCCCACAAAAATAACATGGGTTCTAATGGTTTTAGTTCATTGTTTTATTTCTATATTTGTAAGAGTAGATTTCTTCAAAATTGTTTTCTTTACTTTTTGTTTTATTTATTAGCATAGTTTATTTTAAATTAAAAAGATTATTGTGAGCCAAGAGCATTGTTTAAGAAACATTTGTAAGCTGGCACTGAGTTAATGCAGTGTTTGAAGCCTATAGCACAGACTTACGTCTATAATAGGCATCAATGTATAATGCATAACCCCTCAAGCCAACCATATGTCCAATTTCACAATGTATTTTTCATATATTGTATGTTAGCTGATTTGTATTAGGCTTATTTACTTAATAAACTTTACTTTACTTTATTTAAACCCCCTTCTGGGATTGTCGTTAGTCTAGGTAGGTAAGTATTTCCTAGTAAGACCAAGAGGGGTTGGCAGAGGTACCAATACTTCTGACCATCACATGACTTTGTCACCTGTTGTTCAGAGTACCTACCCATATTTTGCATGGACAGTGTACTCACGTGATAGTGATAGGGGCAGGCCTATCGCCGTTTTGTACGAATACACTGTCACATGACTAAGTACAACTCAGCCATGTGGGTTTCCTCACGATGTTTTCCCTCACTGTTAACAACCATGATAAATTAACCACACATATGTCTTTAGAAAAGACAAATTGGTGTAGGCCCGACCCGGGATTTGAACACTAGTCGTTTGCACGATAACCGGTGTTCTGCCCATTGAGCTATCACGTCGTCATATAGAGAATATCTATACTTATAATAAATCTGTAGAGAGGTCAATTCTGTACATTAAATATATTTTCAAAACTAGCTTTTTGCCCGCGACTTCGTCCGCGTGGACTACATTTTTTGCATCCGCAGCGCCATCTAGTTGAATCAGTAGGAAACTCCAACATACTTCGACAATACTTCCACAAATATTTTTCATAGTTTAAGAAGAGGTAAAGTATTAAAAATTTATACATACATAATTTCATGCTGTGTAGTGTCGGCTTAGAATAGCACTACCCCATTCCTTCCGGTGGGTGTACGTAAGAGGCGACTAACGGTATTGGGGCTTTTAAGGGATTTTTGGGCGATGCGGTTGGAGACCCATCACCAACAACCTTTATTTTACCATCTTTTCCCCACTCAACGTTCCAAAAGTGGCTGAGGATTTTCTAATTCCTTAGGTCTGGCTACCCCTTCTAGGGATTTATAGCCGTGAGTATATGAGTATATGTACATACATAATATACTCACAACCATAAATAAAATAAAAAGGAAAGAGATATTTTTAAGTGATTGTTAAGCGATGCAGTTGGAGACCCATTTGACTACCTTTTCCCCATTCAACTTCCAAAAGTGGATAGAGAATTACTATCTCTGAAGCTGTGGCTACCCTTTTTTGGTATTTATAGCCGTTAATATATAGTCATGATTGATTGATGGATGAATTTTATAAATTCCTTTTTGTAGTGGTTATATCAGTCAATCAGATCAAGTTTCAAATTTCTAATACAGTATATTTATAGATCAAAAATCTGTATACTATATTTCAATCCCTTAGGGGATGAGTTCCAAAAAACCTTTTTATTTGTTCATACGAATCATGAAACAAACCATTTTGTACCAAGTTTTATATGTTCAAATATGAGAATATCTTCAGTAAGTATGGATAGCAGTTTGGCGACCCGGCGCTGTCCCCTACACTGACTGTTGGTGATGTGTGAGAGATTGCAATCATCGGTCAACAGATGGCGTTACTGAATTAACATTGAGATATTTACTATTATTTACAAACTATGCATTCAGAGGCTTAAACAGAATATTAATTTATGCGTAAGTAAAACATAATATATCTATGAGAATATTAGTTAAAAATAGTTAAAAAAACAAAAGCTATAAACATATTCTCAAACCTACCAAATGAATACACAAAATTCATACAATATACTTTCAATTGCAACAATTCGCATAGTTGAATGTGAAAAAGAAGGATTAGTGCATCCTATTATTCTAACCTAACACAAAAGCAAAAAAGTCTCAAACAGACTTTAATCACCCGGGATTCGAACCTGGGTCATCCGATAATTTAGTTTTAACCAATCGGTATACAACTACGCCACAAAAACATTAGTAATGATGTCAAATTTGTGATATGGTATATATCTAGTAGCCATACTATTGACAAACAATTAAATACATACAATACATACATACATACATATATTCACGGCTATAAATCCCTAGAAGGGGTAGCCAGAGCTAAGGAACTTGAAGTTCCTCAGCCACTTTTGGAAGTTGCGTCGGGAAAAGATAGTGAAAAAAAGGTTGTTGGTGATGGGTCTCCAACCACATCGCCCAAAAATCCCTTAAAAGCCCCAATACCGTTAGTCGCCTCTTACGTACATCCACCGGAAGAAATGGGGTAGTGTTATTCTAAGCCGACACTACACAGAAATTCATTAAATGGACCATTATTTTGATGAAAATGGATGAAACCCTTATTTTTTCCAAAAAGACTATTAATGAAGAGTCCGATAAAGTCGGCCGATGAAAAAATTAATCGTGTAAATATGGGGAAACATATAAAAGTTATGTTGTTTTATGCTCCTGTGGGAACCCTTGCGAAATCCGGGATAAATTATATCCTATATGTTGGCCAGGTGTATAACCTTCATTCATTGCACAACGCCATCTATCGGACTTTGGATTCCTACTATCAACATTAGTTCTATATTTAGACTTAAGATGTCGTTGCAAGTACTATACTGAATTGCGTAACGTAATATTTTTCTTTTTGAACTCACAAATATATCATATCTTTTGATAGAGTGAACCGATTTCGATGGAACAAAAACTAAGTTATACCTCAAGTTACGTATATTTTTTGTATATAAACATTTTCAGCATTGAATTCGTAGATTTTACGTGGTGTGCGCACAAACAAACATATAAACAGACAAACAGACAAACAGACAAAAATTGAAAAAATGATGGAAATGGGTTCTGTTACTTATCTGTTCACACGCTGGCTATTTTTTTTTTCAATTTCTTCAATGTACAAAAATGATTTTTCTACAGATTTATTATATGTATAGATAACTATCAGGGGGTGATTAGTGATCGATACTGATGCTAAAAATGCAATCAGTAAAATTTTTGTCTGTCTGTCTGTCGGTTTGTATGTTCCTTATGGAAACAAAAACTACTCGACGGATTTTAACGAAACTTGGTACAATTATTCTCTATACTTCTGGGCAGGTTTTTGTATACTTTCCAGCAGAGTAGTAAAGGGGAATTTTGGGAAAACGGGAGAAGTTACTACATTTTTTAAGCTTCCGTCGCGTGTGCAGCCTTAATGGTTTAACTTACATAAAAATCATGTATGACGGAAATATTCTTCATAAAATTATCTAAAAAAAATTGTCTACAGTTTATGTCTATCTTTTACGGTTGACTCACAATAACACGTGTATTTTCTGATAGCTTAGCAGTTCGGAGCATTCTGATTATATTTGTTTACTCTTACGTTTATAGTTCTCTCATTCATCTCTCATTTAAAAAAGTTTATATTATTACCTATTCAATAAAAAAAGAATCATAGAAATCGGTATAGAATAACCAAACTTATGCATGAAATAAGCTATCGCGCCCTTTCGTCGCACGTGAATGCTATGAGGATAATTTTTTAGTAATGGTTGCGCGCGCAAAAGATAGCCGGGATTATGCATATACTCCCTGTATGTATGCAAAGTTTGCAACTCTGATTGTTTGTTTGCATGGTTTTATTTTCGGAGATACTGAACCGTTCATTAAAGCACTTTCACAATCACAAAGCTACACTATTCAGGAATGCTATAAATTGCACTAAATTTCACAAAGGTTGAGCAGTGATTGAAGAAACCTCAGAAATTTTTAAAACTACGCTACCCGTGCGAAGCTGGGCCCGATCCAATAGTGAAAGAATAAAATTGGTGAAAGAAATATTGCCGTGTAGTGCCGGCTTAGAATGTCGCTACCCCTTTCTACCCAAGGGTGTCGTAAGAGGCGACTAAGGGTATTGGGGCTTTTTATTGGATTTTTGGGCTATGCGGTTGGAGACCCATCACCAAAAACCTTTATTTTTACCATCTTTTCCCCACTCAACTTCCAAAAGTGGCTGAGGAATTTATAATTCCTTAGCTCTGGTTACCCCTTCTAGGGGAATATAGCCGTGAGTATATGTAAGTATGTATGTAAATTAAAGAGCTAATGTTGATGGTAATAATATTTATCATTTAATGAAATTATTTCTAGAGATTGCGGCTACGATCAAATGTTTTTATTCTTATCCTCAATTTTTTGTTTAAGTTACTAGCTTTCTGCCTTGCACTATGTCCACTTAGCATTTCCTACAGCTTGTTTGCGAAATACCTTAACTAGACTATAGAATAATTTAGTAACTCTGTTTATTACTAATAAAAAAACTTTATTAACATATATTGATAAATTTCTGTCTAGTATTGATAACTTTACATACATACTTATATTTCAAACTAAGAAACCTCCTTTTTTTCGAGTCGGTTAAAGAACTTTTAACCCATCTTCTAAATGTAACGAATACTTTTCTGAAAACCGCATCCAAATAGCTTAAGCCAAACGTGAGATAATCGCGGACCAACACACATACATACAGGTCAAACACAGAACCTCCTTCCTTTTTTTGGTCGGTCAAGGCACTAAAACCTTCTCCTAAATGTAACGAATACTTTTCTGAAAACCGCATCCAAATAGCTTAAGCCAAACGTGAGATAATCGCGGACCAACAGACATACATACAGGTCAAACACAGAACCTCCTTTCTTTTTTTGGTCGGTTAAGGCACTAAAACCTTCTCCTAAATGTAACGAATACTTTTATGAAAACCGCATCCAAATAGCTTTAGCCAAACGTGAGATAATCGCGGACCAATAGACATACATACAGGTCAAACACAGAACCTCCTTTCTTTTTTTGGTCGGTTAAGGCACTAAAACCTTCTCCTAAATGTAACAAATACTGTCCTGAAAACCGCATCCAAATAGCTTAAGCCAAACTCGAGATAATCGCGGACAATTATACATACATACACATACAAACAATCGAACTGAGAACCTCCTTTTTTGAAGTCGGTTAATAAATTAGAATAGAAAACTCTTTATTGCACATTTAAAATCATGTAATATTAATAAACAACAATATTTGATATTTATAACTATTATATTTTGATAACAATATTTGCCGTGTAGTGTCGGCTTTGCCGTGTAGTGTCGGCTTAGGATAACACTACCCCATTTCAACCCGTGGGTGATCGTAAGAGGCGACTAAGGGTATAGGGGGCTTTTTAAGTGTTTTTCTGGCGATGTGGTTGGAGACCCGTCACCAAAAATATTTATTATAACCATCAACTTCCAAAAGTGGCTGAGGAATTTTTCATTCCAAAGCTCTGGCTACCCCTATATGTATGTAACAATATTTGACAATTAAGTACAAAAGGCAGTCTTATCACTAATAGCGACTATACTACTATACCTATGGTAAACTTGGTTTGCATTCAGATGAGTGGGGAAAACATAGTAAAATACATTCCTGTTGGTGATGGTTTTAAAGCCATACCGCCCAAAATATTAATCAAGGGCATTTAACCCCAAAATCGTACCTACCTTCGACATCCACGGAAAGAATATAATGGTTGTTTGTAGTGCTTTTTAACACCGACACGCGTAGACTAGCGAAACATAAACTAAATTTTCCGAATTATGCATCATTTTAAATTATCATACATACTTACATATACTCACGCCGTTAGTTACCATTGAGGTAGGCAGAGACTATCGATCGCCGCAATTTAATTGATAAGCGTTGCGATTGGAGATCAATCACTATCAAATCTTAATTTTTAATTCTCCTTTCACCACTACATTAAGGTTGTCAACTTCGCCTTTGAGATAAGATCATACATACATATCACGGCTGTAAATCCCTAGAAGGGGTAGGCAGAGCACCAAAATAAGAAATTCCTCAGACACTTTTGGAAGTTGGGTAAGTAAAAGATTCTAAAATAAAAGTTGTTAAAACTTAAAAAGCACCAAATAAACCGGTTAATAATATTGTTTAAAGTTTGAATAACGGTGAAATGTTTTTCCAATTTTCTTAGATTTTAGCTACGATAGTTTCTAGTTTAATCATAAGGTTTTAGTGATCGTATCAAGAGCTTCGGCAAGATATATAAAAACTAGAACACAGTTCTTACCCTAAGTTGTACTTGTGTTGTGCATTTCTAACCACATACATACATACATATACTCACGTCATTTTTTCCAATTGGGGCAGGCAGAGACTGTCGATCGCCTTTAGTACGATCCTGACAAAATTCTAACCACCTAATCACGTTATCCCCATGCTTAAACCTTTCCCAGTTTTTTCATAGATAATTTGTATTAGCCATTTTTAAACATCTTTTTAGGTACAACTAGTGTTTTAATTATATTGCCCCGTGTCTGGAGCCTCAAGCCTTGTCTTTTAAGTTTTAAAGGCTAAAGCCTTAAAGTCTTAACTTTTAGGCTTAGCTTATAGCTTTAAAGGGCTTGATTGATAAGAAAATAAGAAAAGAAAGATAGTATTTATTAATTGCCGTAGGAGACATCAACAACTAAAAATGCAACAATAAAAAAATGACAGTCAAAAAATTCACAAAATATAATTATCAAAATGAAAGTACATGGTAAAACTAGAGAAAACCAAACAAAAGCTAAATTAAAAGACTACTTTAAGCACACAAAGGCAAAGAATTGGCTTCTCATCATTATTTGAAGACGCGACGCGTCACGCCACGGACTATCTTATAAAATACTAATGTATCAATACTTATAAATATATTATAAGACAAAAATAACATATTGATATAACATTTATTCGTAATATCCTGCATAATGTACTTATGTATACATTAATTGATATCATATTCATATATTATACCCTCTACGGAATAATCCTATTGCATTAATTTATTTTATTATGCGTGAAAACAATAAATAATAAACACATTTTAGAGAATAAATAAAGGAAAGAAAAATTTCGACACCACCGGCGGGGATTGAACTCGCGACCTCAGGGTATACGCCCCCGTCGCGCTTCGCTCTCTCAATAGGCTATTTGACTAAGTTTTGAAAACTATCTTACGGTGTTAATTTGTTTATAAGGAGCCCTAAAAAAATATTTTTGGGTCTTCATTTTAGCTATTTTATTAAAAAATCGAAAAAGAAAATGCAATATTTAAATGTGCCGCGACAACGCGACTTTAAGTAATATGGCGGCTGTAGCACAAATGACGTCAATTCCGCATTAAACACCAATGAGCGAAGCGATACACAGACAGTTTATGTGCAATCTAAGTCATTATAGAAATAGCCAATCACGGTCGTTTTTAGTCACGTAATGACAGTTGCATCAAAAATACTTATTTTAGAAGACGGATTTTAGTGAAATAATGCAATATTTTTATCTCGCATTATTACATACTGCTCCAAAATAGAAATATTAAGACTAATGAAATAAAAGAAATGTATATTTTTATTACAGTCAAATAGCCTATTGAGCTACAGTGTCAATGGCTTCCAGTGCGAAATTCTTCTATCCCTTGTTTATTTTACGTAAAGCGCCCAGTACACAATGGCCCACGATGGGCCACGCTTCGCAATTGGCAATTGTAGGCCACGATCAATTGGTGTTCACACAATGGCCCATTGCTCATTACTGCCTGGCAATCCACTTGCGACGTACGTCGAAGTAATTATGGCTGCAGCTATTTATTTATTATTATGTATGTAATTTATTTTATTTATGGCGCTATTTATGTTATTTTTACGTCATATAGTGATTATAAATACATTTTGCAATAAAATATTCCAAAAAAGTATAAGTATCTATGAGCGATCGGTGACGAACTAAACAATGGCCCACTGTGGAAACACCACCGGCCATGCTACGCCACGATTCCTTTGAAGTGTGCCCGAAAAACCGACAACTTCGCCATTGCGCGCCATTGCACGCCACGATCGGCAATTGTCCGCCATCATGCACCATTGCCCCCTGCTGTACACAGTGGCGATGGCGAGCAGTGGGCCATCGTCCGCCATTGTGTACTGGCCGCTTTACGTTTTGCGTTCCCTACCTCAGAATTTTTATAACTTCGGAAGGCCACTTGTCTACCTTTACAGATATAATGCAAATGTTGAGAACGCTTAACTTATTTATCAGTTATCACATAATTTGAATGTTTTTGTTCATGAAAATCCCATGTTTTTTTCATTATTGTTTATTAATTTTCTTCCCTTTATTTAATAGTAATAATCCCCACATGAGGTTTTCATAAACCTCAGAGAAACCGAAACATTCCAAATATTCAAAACTTACACAAAATGTTAGACATAGTAATAGAGATAGCATGAGAAGCAATATGAATAGTTTCACGAATGTGCACAACACTTGAGTGGTTAGCCAAGACCTTAAAAATGGCAATGGAGATTCGCATGCTACCCCTACCTCAATGATATGCATGATATCTACCATAATGATATGTTTGGAAGCACTGACGCGAATATCTTGTATTTTTAAGGCTTATATTTTAAAGCTTCGAGGCTTTCAATGTTCGAGCCTTAAAACCCTGAAAGTCTTTTTTTTGCCGTGTAGTGCCAGCTTAGAATCTCACTACCCATTTCCAACCACGTGTATCGTAAGAGGCGACTAAGGGTATGGGGCTTTTTTAAGTGGTTTTTGGCGATGCGGTTGGAGGGCCATCCCAACGTTACTTTATTTCTACTACCTGGTCCCAAGCCTAAAACTATGTGTCTTTTGTAGGGTCATATGTTTGGTTAATTTATCATGGTTGTTAACGGTGTGTGAAATCATTGAGTGAGGAAACCTGGTTAACAACCATGATAAATGACTTTAGACAAGAGAAATTGGTGTAGAACCAACCCGGGATATGAATCTACGCCTATCATGCGATAGGCGGGAGTTCTGCATATTGAGCTATCATGGTTGTCTTAACAGCAGGTAATTAAGGTAGGTCTTTGTGCAAAGCTAACAGATCGAGGCGACAACTTAAATATACACTTTCTAATTCTTCCTGAAAACCAATTAAGAAATACATACATACATATTACAATACAATGCCGTGTAGTGTCGGCTTAGAATAGCACTACCCCGTTTCTACCGATGGGTGTACGTAAGAGGCGACTAACGGTATTGGGGCTTTTAAGGGATTTTTGGGCGATGCGGCTGGAGACCCATCACCAACAACCTTTACTTTACCATCCTTTCCCCACTCAATTTTCCAAATGTGGCTGAGGAATTTCTAATTCCTTAGCTCTGGCTACCCCTTCTAGGGATTTATAGCCGTGAGTATATGTATGTATTTATGTATATTACAATACTCACAGCTATCCCTAGAAGGACTAGCATCGGAAAAAGAAATTCACCAGACATTTTGGAAGTTAAGTAAGTTCAAAGATTGTAAATTGAAGGTTGATTGTTTAAATGATGGATCTCCTCCAACCACATGGCCTAAAATCACTAAAAAGGCCCCGATATTCTTACCTTAGTCGTTTTTTACGAACCCCCACGGGGAAAAAGGTAGTACCTACACCTAGTACACAGTTACAAATGAATATGCCGCCAAACGATAGATCACAACAAAATTACTTTTAACACTTAAATATTTATTCTGATTTACTCGGTCGATTTATTTAGAATTACAGTAATGATAATGATCTTTTGAACACGTAGCGTATGAGTTGTAATTCTATAAGAATTTAATAAAGACTGAGCACTGGATCTAATAGTGTAAGTGATATATTTAGCTTCTCTGTCAGTTACATATGTTACATTTCATGCAAGAGCTTCAGAGCTAGAAACTCCTCTGCCACATTTGGAAGTTAACATTTACTGGAAGTTAATTATTTTGTTGTCATTTGCAAACTCTGTCAAACCCGATTAAGCAGAGCTAAAGTATTTTTCCCAGAAAGAACCTGAGAAAGATAATGCTCATGAATATCATTGAAAAAAGACATTATTTTTGTATCTGGACTTAGTACGGAGCAAAGTTCATTTCAAATACTGATAACAGCATAGGTCCGAGTGAACTTCCTTGTGAAATACAGATATTCCGCCCATAGTATAGTTGGTAGTGGTAGATGACTGTAATAGGCTTCTGGGTCAAAAGGTCATGTATTCGGATCCCGCTAAAGACTTTGATTTATGTGTTGAATATGAACGTGTGTTTCTTAGTCTTGGAGTATGGTGTTTCTTAGGAGATGGACATCCGTGGCCCTTCACCTACTTCGGGGCCTTCTCACTGACAGTTCAGTCTGTTAATCTCGAGCCAGGTATACATATTAAAAAACGGAAGAATGTATCACCAACAACCTTTATTTTACCATATATAAAAATATGGTAAAATAAAGGTTGTTTGTTGGTGATGGGTTTCCAACCGCATCGCCCAAATAGCCCCACTACCCTTACGTACACCTATGGGAAGAAAAGGGGTAGTGCTATTCTAAGCCGACACTACACAGCTAAAAATACAGTCATATTACAGAAACCAAGTTAGCCGATAAAAAGGTACAATGACAATGACCGGTAAAGAATGATACAAGGTGGTAAGGGACACTAATTCGACGATATAAGATAAGATAAGATAAGATAAGATAAGATAAGATAAGATAAGATAAGATAAGATAAGATAAGAAAAACATTTATTCATTGCTACACAGTTAACAATATAACTAAAAACATTGAAAACGAAACTAAATAAAAATTAAACAAAAAAAAACAAAAATATAAATAACAAGATTTTAAAAACAAGAGTTAACATTAAAAGTTAATGGCACAAGCCATACTATACAAGATATACTTACTTAATGATAGTCCTTAATGCTTACTTTCACTACCCAGGGATTTCACACACTAAACAATATCATGCTACGTCATAAAGTTAGAGTTATACCGAAAAATCTCGTTTATTTCCTTTCCATAAAGAATTTCGGAAAATCCTTATCTTAACTACCCAAGGAATCCACATACCTAATTACAAAATATTACATCGCGTACTCCCAGACTTATCGCCATATCCCGCGTATTATGTATTAAAACTTCCTCAGTCCTCCCTCACATATAATATAACACCAAAGGAACCATCATACAAAATTTTAACTTCCTCCATTATGTAATTACAGTTATTCCGTTAAATCCGATGTACTCCCTTTTCCATATTTTTTTAATATATCCTTTTCACCAAAAACCAGCAAATACACCTTTGTTGCATTAATACGCTCAATGAGTCGAACGATTGCAATAAAGAATGTTACCAGGTATGCCAAATCTCTTGAAATTGTGTCTCAGTAAAGTCTGTATGTATACAAATACACTAGTTTTTGTCGTAGTCAAAAATACCAAGTAGTTTTGTTTTTATACGAATTCAAAGTTTCGAAAAATTGAGTCCCGCTAATAGTCACGTAACCGCTTGTGACGTCACGCGCTGTAGTAGGTGTAATAGCTTGCGCAGTATTTTGATGGCTTTTCGCCCGCGAATTACGTTAATAGTTTAATAATAGTAATTATTATTCGTTTAATAAAATGGATGAAGGATTCAAAATAGGACAATCGGATAATCTACCTAAAATAGATGAATTAATGGTTGCGCATTATTTATCAACAAATAGTAATTTCGTTGCCGGCGAAATGCGAGGAATAAAAATGCAAAGTTAAGTAAACTTTCCTTGCTACTACCTACTCATGCTTAATAGTTTATCTGTTCTAAATCTTGTATTTCAAATTTAAATGTATTTGTATCAAACAAAATATCCAACTAATGTAATGGAAGAATGCAACTCAAACAGTAAAAGTACTAGTTCGTCCAGATCCGTTCAGTATTTTTTGCGTGAAAGATAACAAACACACACACACTCACAAACTTTCGCATTTATAATATTAGTAGGAAGTAGGATAGGTACCTAGGATGTAAAAGTAGTGGATTGAACATGAACGTTACAGACGTACTAAACATTTTTTTTGCTAACAAAATACGTAAAAATAAAAAATAAAATAAAAAATGTTTATTTGATAAGGTATATGTACAGTACAGAATTGAACAGGGGTTCCCAAACTAGGCAAGCCTGTATTTTGGGAAACCAGTTGACAGTTTGTATTTACACTGTTAATTGAATTTAATTACACAAAATAGATGAAAATTTAAGTTTAAAGGAAAGGAAAAATATTTACATGGAGGGTTATCGGGTTAGTAATGTAGGAAAACAAATTAATATATATATATATATATTAATTTAATATAATAGATATATTAAAAATTATAATAATAATAAGAAGAAGAAGAATATGTTATACCAATAAGTTATTATATGCAGGAATGTAGAATACTTTCTGTGTCATCGTAATTTGCGTCGAGCAGCCACCTAAACAGGTTTAATTTAACTTGGTAGGTGGGGTCGTTTTTGTTAATAATACCTTTATGTGCCATTTTATTGTAAATTGTTATAAAAGCCGACAAGCCGTTTTGTCTAGCAAAAGTAGTCTTTACCGCGGGAACCACTATCTGGTAGACCCGGGAAGACCTAAGGAGGTTCAGTTCAGTAGAGGACAGAAGAGAATTATGCATTGAGACGCAAACCTGCTGAATATACAACTGCCTCACTCTGAGGACTGATGCCTCTTTATATAGAAGGTCCGTGGGGTAACTAAAGGGTTTTTTCAGCATGACTTTAAGTAGAGCGCGCTGGGATCTTTCTAGTCCTATCATAAATGTTTTTGCTGCCCCTCCCCATATTTCAATGCAATATGTGAGAAGGGATTGGCACAAAGCGAAGTACACTGTCCGCAGGACCTTAAAATCTGCAGCGCCTCTGAGAAGTGACATGACACCTATAAGTCTACGTACTCTCTTCGACAGGTTGAGTACATGCATTTCGTAACTAAGTCGCTCGTCGAGTATCAGACCCAGGTACTTGGCGTGGGGAGACCTTTTTATAACATTGCAGTTGCACAATCGGGGGGCTTCAGGAATCGTACCACACTTGTGCATTTTTAAGATATCAAGAGACGGGGGTTTTGAGGAGCTGGTCTTATAAAAGCACAGAAATAAGCTTTTTTCTGTGTTTAGAGTGAGTAGGTTGTCATTCAGCCACTGCTGAACGGAGGGTAAACTTGTTTCTGCCGCTGCTTTCACCGCGTCCCACGTAGATCCTTTATATACTAGAGCCGTGTCATCTGCGTAGCAAACGTAACGTAGCCATTTAATTTAATTTAATGTTTATTGCAGAATGTAGATGTTTGAGCAGATATACTCAATCTTTTTTAATTATTTGTATTTTTTACTAACAAAATACTTAAGGCCATTTATTATTTTAAACTTATTTCAAATCGGCAAGAGACAACTATGGCGATGATGCTATTGGTTATGTTCAAATAAAAAGACTAAGTGATGTTTGTATGGTTAAATCGCGTTTTCTCATTTTAATTTAACGTCCTTTGGAACTATAAAAAACAATTTATGCGGCGAATTGGTAGTTGTATTTTTACATTTAGGTACAACACATGATTTTCTGGTATTTTGATAGGACATTTTAAAAATTATTTAATTATAATTTCGACGGCACGGGCGCGCTATATTTAGCGGACTGGTTGTGGTGTGTGTGTGTTGTGGTGTGACGTCACACCGTCACCGGGCGTTTACAACTTGTTTTACTTCCAAATCGGAAACTAATTGACGTATCGAAGTAATTTTTTCACTAGTAAGTTCGCCCAAATCGCATTGAAAGAGCGTGCATTGACCTTTAATACGACATTTTCGAGATCCATCTCACGACTTCACGACTAATTGCTGTAAAGAAAACATTGTAATTGATTACATAGAAGAATGGCAGGGCACTGACTAGAGTGGGACTACTTGCATCAACACATCGACAGATCATCATCCCATTTAACTCAAATGACCTTTAAAACTGGCGCTTCAGTGAATGAAGTTGAGGGTCTCAATAATTGCAAATATACTAATTAAGTGAAATACCATTAGTTTACAGCTTTTGCTGTTTTGCCTCTTGGCTCCTATGGCCCAGACGCGCGAGCTTTTTCCAAAGAAATTTTGACGCTCTTGGTCGAGACATGTGGAGATCCGACGGCTGAAGGGCAAGCACAAGCGCTATTTTATCGACACGATAACGGTTAGAATGAGATGGCAGTATACGATACTAAGTAAGTGCGTTAGAGATGGCTTTATCCCACGCGATAACTAGTTTAAACCGCTCGTACTAGCCGGGCTGGTACATATTTTGCCCAGACTTTTTTTTATTGTTAGTTATTTATCCAAAGGGGTAATGTAGCCTTCTTGGAAGCGCTAGGCGAGTTTGATTTTGAAAATCTTAGTTAGCTAGTTTTTTTTTTTTTATGCATAGTAGTCATATATGTGATTAATTTATCACGGTTGTTAGCGGCGAGGAAAAATATCGTAAGGAAACCCACATGGCCATGTTGTACTTAGTAATGTGGCAGTTTAATCGTACAATACTCTATCCAAGCAAAACGTGGGTACACAGAACACTAGGTGCTAATGTCACGTGATGTTCAGATGTATTAGTACCTCTGTCAACCCCTTCGGGGGTATAGGGCTTGAACGTTTTAGTTTTTGTTACCCTCATTATCAATATTAATGAGATTGATTGATCAGTATTATATTTATGCACTCTTGTCAATGTCAAAGATGACAACATTATCAAGTCAGTCATGTCAGTCAGGTTATCAATCAGTCATGTCATGTCATTCACGTTAGTTTTTCGTAATTTGGGCTTTTATTTCTATTTCATTTTATTTGGCATTCAAATAAGTAATAAAATACAAAGTATGAATCAAAGAACGTGACTAAAATTCTTAAAATCAGAGCACATATTTTCTGGTTTTGAGCATCTAGTCTTAGATTATTTTAGAGTTTGCAGTCTTGAAGTTTTAGTTTTGTGCTGTGTATTTCTATATTTGTGTTTAAAACAAGTGAGAATTACTGTGGAGGTTATGTAACCTAACCGAGAGATTATTGTGTTATTTTGAAGTTAACGAAGAAATCTTTGAGTGAAGATGAGAGTTGTTGCTTTAGTGAGCGGCGGAAAAGACAGCTGCTATAATATGATGCAGTGCGTTGGCGCCGGGCACGAAATTGTCGCGCTTGCCAACCTCAAACCGCAGCTAAGAGGTTACATATAGCTGTTGAATCTAAATATACACTTCCACTGTACATCACTATTCGACTTATCAGCAAACATAGAAATTAGAGAAAAAATATAGTATCTGTGTGACTAAAAATATAAATTTACCTACTCACTTCACTGGATATGAGAGAATATTTAGATATTCTTTTTAATTCTAAAACTATAAATATTTATAACAGTAATTAAAATATTGTATACTAAAAATGGAAGTTAATATATTGATACATTCCATATTTGGTATCTTAGCATCTAAGAAACTTGTTTTGTGTATCCTCAGAATATATGCCTAGCGCATAATTTTAGGTGATATTTAAATACATGTTGGTCCAAGTCATTAATTGGTTCACTTCAATTCATGGTTATTTCTGTTTCCCCCTTCTGAATACAAAATATAAAAGTAAATACAGTTGGTAATGGTAACTAATAGTGTGAGATTATGTATGTTTCTTTTATGCCTCAGGTATATATTATTATATACCTGAGTCATGGACAATATGGAAGTAATTGTTATTTCTAACAATAATTTTAATGATTATCTTATTATAAGCCACTAACTTAACAGTAGCTTCAAGTATAGTATAGTAAGCAGTAGGTGTCCAAGAACACCCAGATAACAGCGCAACAAGTTAAACAAGTATTATCTTTTGCATATATATGGGGGTGATTGTTGGGTGTAGCTGGAAAAGCATGAACGCAGGGTAAATGCAGTAAGAAATAGGCCGCTCAGAAAAAAAAAACCCATGGGGGGTAGGCAGAGACTATCAATTGCCACTGTGTCAGAAGTGTGGAGTGTAAAAGTTCCAGTGAAAGAATTTATTAATGAAAATGAAGCTCAAGAGGTCTTGCAAAGTTGTGATTGATAGTCTGCCTACCCACTGAGTATTTAATATGAATAACAATCTTATGAAGTCACATCACATAGTAAAATATGAAGTTTATGATAGTTTATCTATGAAAACTGATAGCTTTTTCTTATATATTATAATTTAACTTCTATTTTTTACTACACCTATCTTAAATCATATATTTTTTGACATATCTTCATAAAAGAATATTCTTTTTTAACTTATTGATATTGTTTCAGATGAAATGGACAGCTATATGTACCAAACCGTTGGTCATCAAAACATCGATCTGTATGCGGAAGCCATGGATTTACCTCTTTATAGACAAGTCATCACTGGTGTGGCAGTGGACCAAAGCAGAGATTACAAACCAACTGAAAATGATGAAGTTGAAAATTTATACGAACTTTTATACAAAGTCAAAGTAAGTGTAGGTGATGCATCTTAAGTAATAACTTTATCAGCAAAATAGAAATTCAATTGTTGTTTGCCTGATATAAAAATGTATTAAATTTTATTCTGCTCTCTACTTTACTTCTGAACTATGCATGTATAGAGACATTTAAATTTTTGATTTCTTCATATTTTTTTATTATAGTGTAAGCCCTGTTATAAATGTACTTGAATAAAATCAATCATTATATTTACCATAATAACTATAACCTAACTATAGCTAAAAACTATAATCTGATGACTATTTTAGGTCCTAACTAATTCAATGAAAAATTTATTACAATCCATTTAAAAAAATACAATTAGAATACACAAATTTAATTTAATATGCCTTCCCTTTTAAGTAATAGTTATTTAATTTTTTAGATTAACACAAAATCGATTTGTAAGCAAATTTTCGTAATTTTTGCTTTTTTAGGAAGAGTTAGGAGTAGAAGCGGTTGCAGTGGGCGCTATTTTATCAGATTACCAAAGGATAAGAGTAGAGAATGTGTAAGTCATATCGCTTTGTTATTAATATTCTAGTCTAGAGACAAAATAATCAACTTCACTGAGATGAATAAAATGCCTTATGCACTCCTGTGTGTAAAACATTATAAGCCCCCAACTGCACCAATTATTTCAATATGTTGAGTTTTTTTTCTTTTAATTTCTAATGAAGTTTTGCTTCGCAAATAAGTAACGGCAATTCAAAATTAATTATATTTGAAAACATAACATTTTGAAATGAAAACTCGGTCGGACAAACTACTTTTTGAACCGAAATATCCTTTCTGAATCTTCTATAAGATACATATTTTTGTGCAGATGTACCCGCTTAGGTCTAGTCTCGATTGCCTATCTCTGGAGGCGAAATCAAAAAGAACTTCTACAGGAAATGATAGTCAGTGGAGTAGAAGCCATCATTATTAAGGTAAATATAACTACATACAATACGTTTGCATTTGCTGTGTAGTGCCTAGTATTTCTCTCTATCAGTGTTGTGATGTGAACATGTATTATTATTTCATATTACAAGTATTGAGTACTTTATTTATTTATTTATTTATTACATTTGGAACACCAGCAGCTTAAACAACTTACATTAAATGAAAAGTAATACAAAAACTATAATTTCGTTGTAAAAGCCTATTACACGACATTTGTAAATGAAAATATTAAAACGGGAATTTATATAAACATAACAATATTAATCTATTAAAGGTAATTACTAATATAAAAAAAAAGTTTTCTTAGTACTTATTACAAGTCTATAAAAATGTTTAATAATTAACAATTCAATAAAACTACAAACAATATTTATATGCATAATATTTTTTTCTTAAAACTATTAAATGAATCATGAAAAATTTATGTCATGTAATGTACATGTTGTGAAAAAAGACAACTGAAACATTTTATTATTAAAATTTAATTGAATGTAATGTAACTGCCAGAAAGCTGAAGCCTGAGTTCTAAATATAAATCGCATTATTTAAAAAGCTGTGTGCTGTCAGTAACATTATCATCTCTTATCAACAAATGCTTTGCTCTGATTAATTGATGTATTTAGTTGGTACACAGACATGTGGTGTCGTCATTTTTATCTTTGGAGAACGGAAAATAACTTTTGACTTGTGGTTGAGTATCTAATGATTGCGACCGTTATCGTTGGAATGTTACTATGTTGTATGTTTGTTTGTCGAATCAGTTACTTTCATTTCTTGTTATATTTTTTGATAACTTGAAAGGTCAATTTAAAATAATTCCATTTTATATTTCATTATACCTAGTCGTGCTTTAGATTTTGTCTCTGATATAAACATGCCTACGGTAAAAGTGCGAGGTGGATAAAAAATATATGACGATATTGAAAATGATCAGTTCTTGCTTTGAATCATTTCCCCACACGACCCGGCTATCAATCTATGGATGCTCGTATGAAATCTAAAAAAATTTTATTTACTTGTTCTATGAACGAATTGTAAATACTTTCAGACGGCAACCGAATCCTGTTTTTCTTTTTAAAACTTAAACAGGTATACAAGAAAACATTCCGTCAGATACATTCATTAAATGCGAGAACGAGAAAAATGTGTCCTAGAAAAAAAAAAAGACCGTCTTGGGCTCACTTTTCCCAGTACTATGTATCTTAACCTGTTCTATGATTACCTATTGCAGTGAATCTGTTATATTTACGTTATTTAGCACAATAATAACATTAAAATTTACATACATACATATACCCACGGCTATAAATCCCTAGAAGGAGTAGCCAGAGCTAAGGAACTAGAAGTTCCTCAGCCACTTTTGGAAAGTTAAGTGGAGAAAAGATGGCAAAATAAAGGATGTTGGTGATGGGTCTCCAAGCGCATCGCCCAAGAATCCCTTAAAAGCCCCAATACCGTTAGTCGCCTCTAACGAACACCCACCGGCAGAAATGGGGTAGTTTTATTCTAAGCCGACACTACACAGCAAAACATTAAATCGAAACATTAAAATTTGTAGTAAAATATTCACGGAGTATAGCTGGCAAGCGTTTTGGCGCGATTTCGTAGATGTTAGATTTAAACAAAATCTAATCCGGAGAATTTCAAATTTCTGGCTTAATCATTATTTGTTGGCCTGGCAAAGACCCTCAGGATGCTTCTAAATTTATCCCGCCGTTATTTTGGTAGTATGTGGAAAGTCTATTTAAAATTACGAAGCGTAAACCATAAAAATATATAAAATCATAAATAACGTATGAATGGCGGACGATGCATTACTGATAATAAAATAACATAACCCAAATAAGATAATTCAAGAGATAGTGTAATTCGTGAAAGGTGCGGTGTGAAAGATGATATTGTAAAGTGTAAACAATATCGAGAAATTTTTGCAATTCGCTTGGTCTTCTTGGCGTAAGAAGATAGTAAGAAGAATGTTAAGTTGGTTTGGGCACATAGACAAGGTGGATTATAGTGAATCGGTGAAATAAATTTACAGAGCCAATGTGGATGATAATGTCAGTAGAGGACGACCTCACAGGAAATATGTAGTAACAAATAGAAAATGGGCTAAAAAAATGAGGCGTCCGATGTTTGAGGAATAAAAGGGCATGTATAAAAAGATTGTTGGAAGTAAATTAACCTAGAAAGATTTGCCAGGATATTACAAAGTGGCGATCAATAGTCTCTGCCTACCCCAATGGGAACTAATGGCGTGAACATATGTATGTAAAGTTATCACGTTGGCTATACATATAAAACGTTTGGCTCCTAAGTAATGTACCAAGTCTCGATTATCCTAAACGAGTGTTTGTATCATCTTTGGGTCGGAATACCTTAAGGGTTAAGTAATAGGTGTGTGTGCTTGACCTACGCCTGCAAAGTTGCACAGTCTTGCAGGATGCCCAATTCGGTTTCAGGGCTGGTCTGTCTACCGAGAGTGCGATAATGGCTCTTAAGCACACCGTCTCCTACTATACCAGGAGAAGTACTCCTGTTTATGGATGCTTCTTGGACTTGTCCAAAGCTTTTGATTTGGTAAGCTATGATGTGTTGTGGCAAAAGCTCCTGGAATCCGGTTTGCCGAGGGAATTGGTCTGTATTTTTCAGTACTGGTACGGACATCAGCACAATGTAGTTAAGTGGGCCGGGGTCTTCTCGGAAGCGTATAGAATGGAGTGCGGCGTCCGGCAGGGAGGATTAAGCTCTCCCCGCCTTTTTAGTATTTACATGGATGCCCTAATCGTAGAGCTCAGCAGGCAACGTGCCGGATGTTTCTTTCTTTTCTTTCTTTCTTTCTTTAAAAAACCAATAAAACGTGTAACATTTTTTAAATATCTCGGTCATTACGTGACGGAGGACCTGAAGGACGATATGGACATGGAGAGGGAACGCAGAGCGCTGTCGGTAAGAGCTAACATGTTGGCTAGGAGATTCGCAGCATGTTCTAAACCAGTACGAATTACATTATTTAGAGCGTACTGTACATCTTTTTATACCTGCAGTCTCTGGGCCAATTATACGCTTAAGTCCTACAGCGCTCTGCGGGTCCAATATAACAACGCGTTCAGGGCGGTGATGGGTCTGCCGTGGCGTTGCAGTGCCTCAGGAATGTTGGCCGAAGCGACCATTCCATCCACGTCCGCCATCATCAGGCGGCGCTGCGCCGGCGCGCTCGCCAGCATTCGCGTCAGCCCCAACACCGTCCTGGCCACGATCGCTGGCAGGTATGATTGTCCCTACGTCCTGCAGTGGTTTAGGGTACATTGTGTTAAGGGCGGCAAATGTTGTAAATAATAGTTTTTATATCTAGGGTAGGTACTAACAGTAGACTAAGTGTACAGTTACTAACATTTAAATGGATTGTAAAGTGATCTGAAATAAAGAATTTATTTATTATTTATTTATATTTATTATAGGTACATACATACATACATATACCCACAGCTATAAATCCCCATAAGGGGTAGCCAGAGCTAAGGAATTAGAAATTCTACAGCCACTTTTGAAAAGTTGTGAGGGGAAAAGGTGGTAAAATAAAGGTGGTTGGTGATGGGTCTCCAATCGCATCGCCCAAAAATCCCTTAAAAGCCCCCAATACCGTTAGTCGCCTCTTACGTACACCCACCGGAATGGAATGGGGTAGTGCTATTCTAAGCCGACACTACACAGCAACGAAAGTAATAGGTATGTCTATAAATAACGTTACAAGAAATATATGCAATTAAAACTGATGCGGTGGCTTCACCGTCACTTACAAAATTTTGTACATACATACATACACATGCTCACGGCTAGAAATCCCTAGAAGGGGTAGCCAGAGCTAAGGAATTGGAAATTCCTCAGCTACGTTTGGTGATAGCCCAGTGGGTAGAACACTCGGTTATCGTGCAAGCGACTAGTGTTCAAATCCTGGGTCGGGCCTACACCAATTTGTCTTTTCTAAAGACATACGTGTGGTTAATTTATCATGGTTGTTAACGGTGAGGGAAAACATCGTGAGGAAACCCACATGGCTGAGTTGTACTTAGTCATGTGACAGTGTATTCGTACAAAACGGCGATAGGCCTGCCCCCTATCACGTGAGTACACTGTCCATGCAAAACGTGGGTACTCTGAACACCAGGTGACAAAGTCACGTGATGTTCAGAAGTATTGGTACCTCTGCCAACCCCTTCGGGGATATTCGGCTCGAACGTTTATGTTATGTTTATGTTACGTTTGGAAGTTGCGTGGGGAAAAGATGGTGAAATAAAGGTTGTTGGTGATGGGTTTCCAACCGCATCGCCCAAAAATGCCTTAAAAGCCCCAATACCGTTAGTCGCCTCTTACGTACTCCCACCGGAAGAAATGGGGTAGTGCTGTTCTAAGCCTACAATACATAGCACACACACTAAAATCATAACATACACACTAAAATTTTCTGTGTATGATTAATTGGTTTGGTAACAGTACATAAGATATTTTTGCTCCCATAGATGGTATAGGTGTTTACTCCAATCATTTTATTTATTTATGCCAATTAAATGTTGTTTATATGGCAAAACAATGTTTGCCAATTCAGGTAGTTTTTGTATGACAATATTTATAATGTTTTATTTTTGACTAAATTTTATTAAAAAAATATGCAAATTTTCAGGTGGCAGCACTTGGCTTAGATCCTCGAGTGCACTTAGGATTGTCTCTCAAAGAAATTCAGCCACATCTTCTAGTCATGCAGGAAAAATATGGCCTAAATGTGTGTGGGGAAGGAGGAGAATATGAAACATTTACCTTAGATTGTCCACTTTTTAAAAAGAAACTCGTCATGTAAGTAGCATTATGTTTTGCTTTATGGTTTATTAACCAATTGACACTCAGTGTATGATAGAATTTATTTTAGAAATGACTAAATGAGTATCGTTTGAATATCATAAAAAACGTAGCTTTTTATAGTATTGTACTTTTTTTTACATACACACATACATACTTATACTCACGGCTATAAATCCCTAAAGGGGTAGCCAGAGCTAAGGAATTAGAAATTCCTCAGCCAATTTTGAAAATATGAGTGGTGTGAGTTTTATTAAAAGGCTAATATTATTATTTTTAGTTTTCGCTGTGTAGTGTCGGCTTAAAATAACACCACCCCATTCCTGCCGGTGGGTATACGTAAGAGGCGACTAACGGTATTGAGGCTTTTAAGGAATTTTGGGCGATGCGGTTGGACACCCATCACCAACAACCCTTATTTTTCCATCTTTTCCCCACTCAACTTTCCAAAAGTGGCTGAGGAACTTCTAGTTCCTTAGCTCTGGATACCCTTTCTAGGGATTTATAGCCGTGAGTATATGTATGTATGTTTAGTTTTTACTTCCTGAGCTGATACAATAACAATTTAAATAACTTTCAGAGATGAAAAAGAAGTCGTGATACATTCAGATGACGCGGTTGCTCCTGTAGGATATTTAAATTTAAAAATACACCTTGAACAGAAAGAAAACGTAGATAGCATAAAATTACCTCCATCCGTGAAAAACTCACTTGATTTCGTCAGCGATTTAAACGATTCAGTGTTCAGTGATTTAAGTGACATCGAGTTGAGTGAGACAGAGATAGACTCTTTAGAGAAGATAGAAAAGGAAGAAAAGAGAAAACGGCGCGGTTTGGATACGAGGGCGTCTTGTGACGATAGAAAGGGTGACGAGAGTCCTATAAATGATAGTGGCGAAGATGTGAATGCTGAAGAAGGGTACTATTATGAGAATTCGCTCCGTGATTGTGAGAACCAGCCAGTGTATGACCATAGTTGTATATATGGTAATAAGAATGGCTGGTACTATATTGCGGGAATCGTCGGCCAAGGTCACGACACTGGGCCCGCCACGGAGGATGCCATGAACAAATTTATTAGTAGGTAAACTTTTAGAGGCCTTTGTTTCTATGTTGAAATCTTTTACTACTGTGTTGTTACTTACTATAGATATTAAGCTGTTGGTTCTAGAATTGGTAAATAATATATTAATTTGATTAGTGCGTTTACAGGCTTCCATTTATGCTTAAAATAAAATTTAATATTTTTAAGGTCTATTTAAATCAAAGGCGACGAGATGTTATGGAATTATAAATAAATACTAATATTCTATATAATTAACGTGATACCCACCTTCAATAAAATTCTGTTCAGTAGTTAAGGTGCTACTGTAGATTATACATACAAACCTACTTATATTTCATATAAACACATAGTCTGCCAAAATCTTCACCGTTCACCAAGCCTTATTAGGCCAATTAAATAAAAAATATATCATTCATAAAACCACATGTATTTTTTTTAACAAAAAATAAATAAATTAATTTAAACTATTTATTTTAAAGGTTTGTTAACATTTATAATTATAATACAGAGGGGTATTAATCTATACTTATAAACTAGATTGTGGCCCCTGGGGAGTGTACAAAATTTTACTGAACTAAAATGTAATAAGTTAATCAATAAAAATGAAAAAAACATCTTATTTATTTATTTAGAGGTGGAGGGCGATGGGTTCACATATTTACCCTCAATAAAGTATTTTTTTAATGCACTTCTAATTTTATTTTGTTTAAAATGAATGAGGTCAAGACTTAGTTGCTTAGGCAAGTGGTTAAGTAACAAACAACTTTTTCCAGATTTACTAGAAACTGAAGGTTTGACATTACAAGACGTGTGCTCAGTTAACATATACATGCGCAATATGGAAGATTATGCAGATCTAAACAAGGTGTATGCAGACCATTTTCATTTTGCCAACCCGCCCACTAGGGCTTGTGTTCAATGCCCTCTCCCGGTTGATGTTGGACTTATTATGGATGCGGTATGTACAATTAGCCTTAGCTCAAAATAAAAAAAAAATTGACCAGATGTTTTTATTTTTATTTTAGCTTAGGCTAAGAAACTCACCATACTTTCTCAGTTTCATTTAATTACATTATTTTAGATAAGTGTTTCATAGGCAAATTGTTTAGTTTGATGTCTTTAATTGATTTAAAATATAGAAAGGGTATGTTTTAAAAACGAGGTGTAGGCCAATTATGTTGTAGATTTTTTTTATTTGATTATAATGGTTCAGTTATTAAGTCTTTATTTCAAATAGGAGATTTGAGGATGCAAATCCTGCAGAAATGTGGAGGAAAATTAGTTAACATGTGATGGGAGGATGCATTGTTCGATGATCTCATTTAGTCATCGCGAATTGATCAATCAAACTTATTTTTTGTTCTTCATTATGCATATCTATTTTGCTATATGTGCCTCTGATTTCTAGAACACACTAATGACGGTGTGCCGGTGGGGCACGGTATCGTCACAAAAATTGCAGAATGTTCCCTTAAAACACATTTAATACATAAAAGCATGCATTAAATATATATTGTACACAGATCACGTTAGCCCCAAACTAAGTAAGACTTGTATTATGGTATACTAACTCAACGACATATTTAATATGATATAATACACAAATAAATAACATCCGAGACTAAGAAACAAACATTTATGCTCATGCTCATCACATAATTTTTTGCTCTTAGCGGGAATCGAACCCGAACCTCCGGACCGAAAAGCTAGTCACCTATCCACTCGTCCACGGATTTCGTCAAATCATTAGGTATATACATAAATACAACTACAGTTCTCCAAAATTAATAATGCGCATAGAAATCTTCGTCACTATTCGGCAACGATCGTGTTCCCCGAGCGTCAGAAGACGATATGTATAAAGAGTGGTTAAGTGCATGTTATAATTTATCAGTAACGGAATTTGATTCGATAATTCCGTGTCGATTTTCGTGATGTTCGATAAGTCCAAAATGCGAGGATATCCTGACGGTTGCGAATATGCAACAATCATTGTTGGATTGATTTACTTCGAAAAAAAGGGAGTGTCTCTATTCCTGACATCGTAGATTCAACAGAACTTTCATTATGCTCTGGTTCATTTTTACTTTCTTCACTGCTATCATGAGTATAAATAATCATTTCCTCGGAAAAACTATCGATTCTTGGTTCTAATTTTCTATGTTCATGTTCGCATTTAACTGCATGATCACAAACTTTTTTTCCATTCTTCTGGACCAACATTATTGTTTTTTTTTCTAATATGGCATCTTTACTATTTTATAAAACAAACATAATTGTATAATTTGAATAATATAAAGTTAAAATTAAATTTACCTTTAAAAAAAACCCAAGAAGGGTGTATGATATCAGCTCTATATAATTCCACCGTGGGGTCACCAACAATATGTAAAGACGATTGACGGACCTTTGACAGCCCGGCGACCGCCACCGCCCGCCCGAATTGTTTTCGTTTGAGAACACATGATATTGACTGGTATTACTTTCAAACAAGATGCAAAATGCAAGTTCATAGTTTAGGGCGCTTTCGATTCAATTATTCGGGTTTTTTCGGAATACGAGAATTACCGAAGATCTGCATGAGCATTATTAATTTTGGAGAACTGTAAGTATGAGTTAAATTTTTACTTTATTTTACAGGTAGCACATAAAATAAAACCAGAAATGAAATCTGAAGGCAATAAAGAACGTGTCACGATGCACGTTCAAGGAATCTCACATTGGGCACCGGCGAATATTGGACCTTATAGTCAAGCTGTTAAGGTATTTATTTACTGAATATATATTTAAAATAAGATTTTACTTCTTGAACAAGAATAAATATAATGTATTATAATATAAACATTTAAATGTTTTTATGTATTATTTATACTTGAGTTTTATGGATTATGTATTTTGGATCAATTAATTATGACAACATATTATATTCTAGTATTTTTGATTCAACTCAAATGTATACAATGTATGCATGCATCTTGTATCCAGGGTATTGTATTTCTCTGCCATACCATTCCTTTTAGAATTTTTTAGTTCACATATAAATAAAAATGTTATATAATTTAAATCTTTTTGTTCATGAAAACCTCATGTGGGGATTATTACTAATGAATAAAGAATAAATAAAGGAAAGAAAAATTCGACACAGACAGTGTTGACCCGTACGTATACCCGACGACCCCCGGACGGGGGCGTATACCCGAGGTCGCGGGTTCGAATCCCGCCTGTGTCGAAATTTTTCTTTCCTTTATTTATTCTTTATTCATTAAAAATGTTATACGTATCTACACAGAATAGATAGGTGAGATAGTAAGCACATGCGGCCAAATAGCTCTCATTCCTGCCTGCCCGTGCGGCTAGTATCCGCGGCGAAACTAAGCGGAAAGCTAGTATCAATATAAATATAATACGTATCTACACAGATTGGTGAGATAGTGAGCACATGCGGGCAGATAGCTCTTATTCCCGGCTGCATGCGTTTGATATCCGGAGGCGCGCGCTCGCAATGCGCTTTGGCGTTGAGACATTTGACAAGGGTCATAAGAGCTGTGCATCCGAGGGCGCATATACGGAGTGTTGTGCAGGTAAGTGTATTATTTGAAAGAAAGAAGGAAAAAAATACGTTTATTCGCCGTTGAAGGCACAAGAAAAACACTTATTTTACAAATACAACACACAAAAATACAACAAAAAATTCACATGTACAATACTGTAACGCCACAGTATAAGATTCATTACATTACATACAGTATTAGTACTTCTTGCGCCACTGCCACAGCGAATCGGTACTGTCTCAGCATTTTCTGTGAGCCTTCCTCACTGTACTGATTTTCAGCCAGCACCATTGTAGAGTGGCATCTGAGGCATCTTAAGAATTTGATTCTCATTTGATTGTTGTTTGGTACTTAAATCTTGTTTAGATAGTAATTTGCAGTATTGTATGAAAATTTTGTTAACTATATAATCATTGTTTTGTAGTTTGTCATTGATAGTGAGTGTGTAGTGAAAATTGTAAAGAAAACTTTCTATAAGTCAATAGATATAAATTGTACTTTATAAGGGTGGAAGTATTAGCAAAATACAAAAGTTTTTTGAAAAAGTTGTTGGCTTGAGTTTACACTGGCTAATTACTCAGTCTGTTTTCATTTATCTCATCATTGTTGTAAATTGTTTGCTGGCTAACATACTATGTATATTTTTTCTAATCATACATACATACATATACTCACGGCTATAAATCTCTTAACAGGGTAGCCAGAGCTTTGAAATGAGAACTTCCACAGCCACTTTTGGAAGTTGATGGGGGAAAAGATGGTAATAATAAATGTTTTTGGTGACGGGTCTCCAACCACATCGCCCAAAAATCACTTAAAAAGCCCCTATACCCTTAGTCGCCTCTTACAATCACCCACAGGTAGAAATGGGGTAGTGTTATTCTAAGCTGACACTAGACGGCAATTTTTCTAATGTTGGCCTTATTTTCCGCAGAGCGTATGCTACCTCTCAGCGGACGAGAGCTCGGGCGGCGCGGGCGGCGCGGGCGTGGGCGAG